>JAODAL010007613.1:0-123780 GCA_025379985.1 Phyllomedusa bahiana
TTTAAAACCTTCTTCAATCAAAATTTTGGTCCATCTGTTAATGAAAGAAAAACGATCACTGAAATAACTTGAAACTGACAACAGAAATAATAACTTTAAATTTACTGAAAATCAATTAGCAACAAATCAGACATTGCTTTTGAATTGTGGTTCAGCTGAAATATAAAAAAAAGACTAATGAAACTGGCCTGGACTAAAATGATGGTACCCTTAGAAAAAATTTAAATAATGTGTCCATAGGGACATGTTAAACTAAGATGTGTCCTGAATTTAGCAACACATGTCTTCAAAGTTGTAATCAGTCTGTCTGCCTATTTTAAGGGGTTTTTCACACAGCACAGTGCAAATACCGATCGGAAATCCTGACCGGTATTTGCAACTTTTTGCGGCTTTTCTCCGTGGTTTACGGAGAGAATCCCTCCCCATTCGCATTAACATGTTCATATTCCGCCCGAAAACGGAAGAACGGGCGGAAGAATGAACATGCTCAATGTTTTTTGGGATCGCCGGCGGTCTGAAAAACCGTCCGGCGGAAAATCCGTGCAGTGGGGACACCAGGTTTACAGACGGTTTTCAAAACCGAAAACCGTCTGTTAAACCGGGTGAAAACCCATGCAGTGGGGACAAGCCCTAACAGTGAAAAGCAGTCACTGTGCTGTTTGGTATCATGGTGTTTTCCACACTGAACAAGGATCAAAGAAAGCTATGGAGAGAGTTGTCTCAGGAGAAAGGAAAGAATATTATATGTAAACATGTTAAAGATAAAGACTATAGGACCATCTTCAAACAGTTTAATGTTCCTGCTACTACAGTTGCACATATTTAATTTCTGTGGGACTATAAGTAATAACCCTGGGTGCATCTGCAAGAGGAAAATTCATGACAAATTGAAGAGACAGATAATACAAATGGTAATCAAAGAGCCTAGAACAACTTCCGAAGAAATTAGAGGTGAACTCCTAGGTTCAGGTACATTAGTGTTAGATTGCAACATCTGTTGTTGCCTTTGGGATAGTGGACGTAAAGGGTTTTTCTCACTACTTTGTTTCACTGAGTCACAAGCAGTTTTACACTCACTTTGTCTCCTCATACTATGGGTGGTTCTATAGCAGTGATTAGCATATCTAGTTTCTCTGTAAGTAGCTGAACTGTTACACTGACAAGTGCAGGAGATGTTATCGCTTCAATAAACAAAAGGTACATGTGCTGTGAGGACTGAAAACAGTTGCTTATCTGTAATTTTGTTAGAGATAATTAGTTTACTCCAGACTGAGCCATCCATCCATGGTGACATTACTCTCTGCTCTCTCAGCTAATCAGATAACAGAGTTATGGTCAGGCAACCGGGTTACCATTGAAACGTAAAATGTCTCTTATCTCATGACTAAAGTAAAATCTATTGATCAATGTATTTAGAAAAAGTCTTCACCTACTTGTCCCTTCATGTTGAAAGCTAATCTTTGTGGTGAGGAAACCCTTTTAATGGAAGACAACCAAGAAGGAAACCACTGTTGAAATCAAATCATAAAAAGCAAGACTGGAACTTGACAAAATGCATATGTACAAGTCACAAATCTTCTGGGTAAAAATGAAGCATACAAATAAAAGAACATTGTACATACCGTGAAGCATAGAGGAGGCTTGGTTTTAGGGCTGCTTTGCTGCATGTGGCACAGATGCAGCACAATAAAATGTGTGCAGGATACAATAAAATCTCAAGACTATCAAGGCAAATGTGCTGCCCAGTGTCAGAAAACTTGGTATCGGTCACAGGTCATGGATCCTCCAGCAGAATAATGACCCAAATCACACAGCTAAGACATCCAAGAATGGCTAAGAGCAAAGCATTGAACTATTTTGAAGTGGCTTTTCTGAGCCCTGATCTCAATCCCAAAGAAGACACCTTCCCACCTGAGACAGCTTGGGCAGTTTGCACTTGAGGAGTGGGGCAAAATACCTGTGAACAGGAGTAGAAGTCTCATGGACATCGTGCGATGTCTCAAATTGGGCCCGCACGATTGCAACATGGGACCACCGACCGCCGCTGCAGTCTGCATACCTGACAGCCCGATCTCTATTGTACTGATCTCTATTGTATCAGTGATCTGAAGATCACTGATACAATTCCCCTATGGGGAAAAGTAAAAAAAAAAAAGTGAAAAAGTAAGAGAACACGAAAAATAAAATAAAAACACGTACACTGCCCTTTTTCCCTTTACAAATGCCATTCGCCCCCAAAAAGATTTAAAAAAATTAGTGTTTGCATAATCTATCATATTAATTAACCCGCATGGTGAAAAAAAAATCACAGAATTGTAATTTTTGTTCATCCCGCATAAGATGGAATTAAAAGCAATCAAAAACTCATAGTAAGGCCCAAGTGGTACCAATTAAAAAGTCAGTTCAACCCTCAAAAAAAAGCCCTTACACAGCTCTGTATATGGAAAAGTAAAAAAGTTATGCCTATTAGAAGATAGCAATGCATAAATATTGTTTTACTAAATAAAAACACTTTTTTTTTTAAAGTGCTTATACATAAAAAAATATAAATGATCGCTGTAATCGTATAGACTTGCTGAGTAAAGCTAGAATGTCATTTATATTGCACGATGAGCTCTGTCAAAAATAAAAAACACTACTAGGATTGTAGTATTTTCCTCACCCTGCCTTCCAAAAAATGGATTTGAAGCCAATCAAAGAGCCTTTTCCCCCAAAAATAAAATCAATAAAAATGTCAACTTATCCCACAAAAAACAAGCCCCTACACATCTCTGTACACAGGAAAATAAAAAAGTTATGGCTCTCAGACTATGGCGATGCAAATACATGTTTTCCTTTTTGAATAAAAGTGTTTTTATTGTGTAAAAGTCTGCGTTTCAAAAGCCAAATAGCGCTCCCTCCCTTGTATGCCCTGCCATGCACCCAAACATCAGTTTACATCCATATATAGGGTTTTGCTGAACTTGGAATAAATTGCATAACAAAATTTGTGGTGCATTTTCCCAGGATTTGTTTTAAAAATTAAACATTTTAAGCTAAAATTGCTGATAGTTGTAAAATTTTTTTTTTTTTTTTATTTTCACCGCCTAACGCTAAAGATTTGTGAACATCTATGGGTCAATATACTCACTACACCCCTGGATATATTCCTTAAGGAGTGTAGTTTCCAATATGGGGTCTTTCTAGGGGTGTTTATTAGGGGTGTTTATTAAGTTTTAGCACCTCAAGGTGCCCGAAAATCTGTAATAGCACCTAAAGAAAATCGTAATGAAAATGAGACCCCAGAGTCCAGAAGGTGCTCCTCCTATTCTGAGGCCTGTGGTTGACCCGAATAGCGCACCATGGCCACATATGTGATATCTCTAAAAATTCTGGAAAACTGATGTTGAGTTGCAATGCCCTGGTCACATCTACTATGTTCCAGTGAATAATGGATAAAATTTTAAAAGTTGCAAAAAAAATTAAATTTTTTTTGCCATTTCACATCCACTTTGCTTTAATTTCCTTGAAATACCTAATGGGTTTACAAACTTCCTAAACACGATACTGCTGTTTTCTGCCAAGGATTTTATCTTTGCCGAAGCAATTTTCGCCTCTACTTAGGTCACGTCTACCCGAAGTGGAATCTAAGCAGGATTTGAAATCCATTGTGTAGAAAATCCACGTGAACCACAGTGTGGAATGCGCATTCATATAAATGGCAATCGGTTTGCCCTTGGATTTGTAATGTGGAATCCAAAGCAGAATCTGTGTCGAATTCTGAACTAAAATCCGCCGTGTGAACATACCCTTAAGCTTCCTCTGCCACAAAAAAAAACACACTAGAAAATGCAAAACACATTTACATATGTTTTTTTTAAGAAAAACGTAAAGGGGGAAATAAAAATGATAAACAACAAAAAAAAGGGAAATACACTTTTTTTTTTATGTTTTTCAGGTGTGGAAGTTTACACTGCATTTATAAACGCACTTCGAAACCCCGCTACATCAGGCGGTTTTTCTTTAAAAAAAAATGTGACTCAATATACTTCGACGCACCAAAGTTCATATGTGTCCCCCAAAGTTTTTGAGATCACTTTTTTGATAGCACAATTGTTTTGGATCCAGTTTTATAAGAACCCCCGCATTCCCATCCATTGACATTAATAAATTTAGCATCTTTAATGCTGACCCAAAATGGCCTGTTCAGTAGCCCCCTCACCAGCACGTGATGGGGGGCCACTGTAAGGGGGTAGACTTATATCCACTCGAGCTCACCCTCACTCGGTGAAATAAAGATAATCGACCACAAACAGTCACCCCCCAAAATTACCCGCTCCCCCACCTTCCCCCTTTAAAAATAAAAAAAAACAAAATGGTACCCGGGAAAGGGTATCTGAGCCCCAACCGTTTTCAAAAACACGAAAAAAAGTCACGGGCAACTCATGCTTTCAGAGTTACCAAAAAAAAAAAAAAAAACAACCTTTCAAAGAATTTGGGTTTGGGGTGCAACAACAAGAGTTAACAAATTACTGATCCTTTAAAAAAAAAAATGTTTTCAGTGCTTGTTTACAAAAATATGATAAAAATAATGCACACATACAATAAGTTTTTAAAATAAAGGGAGAAAAAGGGAAAAAAATTCCCCTTACAAGATGTTTCCACGCCCGGGGGAAAGGGAAAAATTTAGACACAGCTCATTTAGAAAGAGGCCCCCATAGCTATGAACCAGAAATAAAGGGTGGGGGCCCCATTTATACCAGTCAGGCGTTATCTGTTTGGCTTGAATTAAAAAGTAGGGGGTTTAAGAATTTTGGGAGGGCTAGGGTTTTTTAAAGTTCCAAAAGGGGGCACTCAGTTCCCTTTGGGGCAGAAAGGAAACCTTTTTTCTTCTCTGGCGGGAAAGATGTGTTTATTTGAAGCTGAAAAATAGGCTTAAAATCTGCTGCCCTAGATACGGAAACAGGGGGGCCATAAATGCCTTTCTTTTACCCAGATGGCCCAAAAAAATTTCCCCTCCGAAGAATGGGGGGGGAGAATTTCCCCTTTAACGCAGGATTTAGTGATGAGTTATAATCTTTGATTTTCAATACTTGTACATAAACCTCCCCCCTTTGGGGGACCCGAGGCGTGGGGGGTTGGCTCACCTCCCATCCCCTGGCCCGCCTCTGTACTCCTCGGGAGAGAGACCCTCGGCCTTACCCCCCTTTCCCCTTTTTGTATCTGAACCATCAGTGGGGGGGTTGGAGGACTCCCGTGGGCGGCACAATCCACGTAATGTGGGGAACTCACCTCTTGACGGGGTCAAAGTCTTACCCCCCTCAGACCCCGGGGAAAAACCCTTGGCACAGTTTTATCCCGCAGTTTGGCCTGGGCTCCACCGTTTGAGCGAGCCCCCAAATACACTCCTGACCGGATACACTACAGGGGGGTTGGAGCTTTTCTTTAACCGGTTTGGATACCCTTCTATAGATGACAGATTGACATCCCATCATTGGATTAGGGCACCCCCCCTGACTGTTGGTATATAAAACGACTCGGAATGGCCTCTCCCACTTTCCATCGGGGACACACCCTCAGGTTTTAGATAATTATGATTGCCCACAAATTTTGAGAAAACCCCCTCAGGTTTGGATACATCATAGTGTCCCCAGGAGTCTGAGATACCCTCCCGGGGGGTTTTAAATCAGTTTGTCCACGCAGCCCAAAGTCATGTGGCAAGCTTAGATACGGGGGCCCCCAGCTTACAGGTGAGATGGGTTTAAAATGCCCAAAACAGTCTGAGAGTACTGTGGGCTGGGATACATCAAACAAAATACAAGTCAGTTTCCCCCTAGGTGCTGGAGGGTCCTTGATGGGGGAGGGGTGCTATCAGGTTGCACATCATTGCAGGGGGGGTGAATGGTGGGCTTCTGTCTGGCCACAGCGTTTGCCCTTCCCAGCAAAGGGGGGGCAGAGGGGGCTGCAGCTTTTCCACCTGCAATTGATTCTGCAGAGATTGCCCCTTGGGTGGTCGCCGCCCACACAAAAAACTGAGGATCGCGGCATCTTGCTATGGGTCACAGGAGGGTATGAGGACAGTCACTTTGCACTTTCGCTTCAGTGCTATTCAGAAGCACACCCGTTTTTATATTCCCTTTCCCATTGGGATTTTCAGAAGCTGGTACATTTCTCTGGGGGAATCATAAATGGGGTTGCTGGGGTTGCTTTCAGAGGGGGAGCCGGGACGTAATTACTGTACTTTTCCCCCAAGATCTGTACCATAAAAATTTGGGAATAGGGGAAAGTGGCAAAAACACCCACTTTTTCCCCTTTTCCTCGGCCCGCCCCCGCCAGATACAACGACCCCGGGGGTTATAGCAGAGGGACCCCCCAACCCGGTCAGGGTCTGGCCTTTCCCCGGTAATACTTCGAGCATCCACCATTTGGACCAAAACAGTCACCTTGTCCACTGTTTTGAAGTAGGGCGACTCTTCTGCCCCGGGTGACAGGTTAAAGGGTTTATGCCTTCCCCTTTCCCCTGCAAGTCCATTTAAAAGGGGTAGATGGGGGGGCCGCTACGGGGGGGCGTGGGCATCGGGGGACTCCCCGCTTGTCGGACAAGTGGCACTAAATCCCCCATTGGTTGCAGATAAAACACCTGCACTTGTCCATAAAGGGGGCGTGTGAGCCTCGGGGACCCAGGCGGATACAGGGGGGTGTCCAGGGGGAGGGGAGGGGGCGGGGGATCCCCAGCAGCTTACCTCTCCCAGGTGGATCCCCTGGTCTCCGGGGTTTTGGCATTATTGGTAAATAGGGTCTTGCCAGGGTCCGCCCGCCTCTTTGGTGTCTTGGCTTCCAGTGCAGACAAAAATGACGAAACGGCAGGGCAGATTGGAGAAGCTGCTCCTTGATAAACGATTAAAGGTTTGTCAAAGTGGAACAGAGAGTCCTCACCCACTGCTTTTCAGGTGGACTTAAAAGGGCCCTTTCCACAAACTGGTAGCTGTCGGGGGCCTTTTGTAACTCCGAAATTTTCTGCGTTTAATCCGGAGTGAGGGGTATTTTGTGACCGAGCCCTCTTTATGGCTATAGTCCCCCACTTGTCTGGTAGGGGTCCGAAAAAACCTTTCCCAACTTTTCCCCTTTTGCCTGGGTCGATTTTCGTGCCCACTCCCTTTTGGGGAGATGATATTTTCCCACAAGTTTTTCAATCCTCGTAGGAAACATCTAAGCCCCATTCTTTTCCCTCAAGAAAATGTTTCCAGTGGGGTTTCAACGGGGTTTGTTCCCGGGCTGAGGCCCCTGGCAAGCCCCACCCCTTTCAAGTTGTGCCAGTGCGCTTGGGTCCCCCTTTACTTTACGCATCGCCGCCTCCTTTGCTGCTTGGTTCAGCCCCTCTCTCCGCTTTTACGTCACCGCCCCTCGCTCTCTCGCTGCTTGCGCTCCTGCCCGCCCCTTCGCCTTTGGAATTGCGGGTAAGTTGGGGGCGCACACTAGGGTCACAACGCCAAGTTGCTGCAAAAACCATGCCAGAGCGAGTCCATGCCTCCCGAGAGGTGCCCGGGGGCGGGGGTCCCCAGGGAATTTTTTTTCAGGCGCATTACTCCCGGGCAATTGGCCTGTGCGTTGTAGTTTCGCTCTTGACCCGCGTCCGGTGCGCGATCGTGCTCCCTTAGTTCCAGGATCAGCTGGGCCTTGTTTTGCAGACGAAAAAATACTCCCCTCACAAAGGGGTGACAGATATTTTTTACTTGCTTCTTTTAAAGGGTGCCATTTCCCAAAGCACCCTTTTTCCAAATAAAAAAAGAAAAAAAAAAACAGGGGGGAAAATGATTGATGTGTGTC
Organism: Phyllomedusa bahiana; assembly: GCA_025379985.1. Taxonomy (NCBI): domain Eukaryota; kingdom Metazoa; phylum Chordata; class Amphibia; order Anura; family Hylidae; genus Phyllomedusa; species Phyllomedusa bahiana. The sequence goes on from JAODAL010007613.1 coordinate 7,807, forward strand.
AAAAAGTAACACTGCGTTAATTCTTGTAAGACTGGTGAATCTTTACAAAAGATACAGCCAGTCTTTTAGTGCAGGGAAAAAGCTTAAACCAAGCACTAATGTTGCAAAAAAAAAAAAATATCCCACCGCTTGCCCCCAATTTGTCACGTACGCGCTCACCCAGTGATGGGGGGCCCCCTGTAATGGGGGGAGACTTATATCCACTCGGGTCACCTCTATTCGGGACAAATCAAGATAAAATTTTTCCACAAAACAGTCCAGCACCCCAAATTATCCGCTGCCACCCCCTTTTCAATAAAAAAAAAAACAAAAGGGGTCGCCAGAAGGTATCGAGTCCTCACCGATTTTTAAAAAAAGTAAAAAAGTCACGGTCAACTCCCCCTCTTCAGTAGTTACCAAAGAGAAAAAAAAACAAACCTTTAAAGAATTTTGGGTAGTGCAACAACAAGATTAAGAATTACTGATTCCTTTTTAAATAAAAAATGATTTAGTGCTTGATAGACCAAAAAATTGAAATAACCAAAAAGAAAACCCTCAAATACAGTTTTTTTAAATAAAGGGAGAAAAATGGAAAAATTCCACTTCAAAAGTTTCCCTCCCCGGGGGGAAGGGAAAAAATAGACACGTCATTTAGAAAGAAGGACCCCATAGCCCATTGACACAGAATAAAGGGGGGCTGGGCCCCTTTTTACCCGTCAGGCTGTTATCTGATTGGCTTGAATTATGAAAGTAGGGGGGTTTACAGAATGTTCTGGGAGGGTATGGTTTTTAGTTCCACAAGGGGCACTCACGGACTGCCTCTCTGGGCAGACAAAAAACCTTTTTTTTCTCTCGGCGGGAAAAATGGTTTATTTGCAAGCTGTAAAACTAGGCTTATCAGACTGCTGTCCTAGATACAGGAAACAGGGCTGCCATAAATGCCTTCTTTTAGCCGATGGCCAGAACTTTTTTCCCTCCTGAAGAATGGGGGGAGGGAATTTTACCATTGAAATGCAGGGTTTAGTGATGAGTATAATACTTGAATTTTCAATACTTGTAATAACAGCCTGTATGTCCCATGGTGCTAGGATAAAATTTTTTAGAAAAAGTGTTTCCAAGGAGACGTGGCAAGGAGACTGTCCAAAAAAAAAGTGTTTTGGCTAAAAGTGAAACGGTGCCCGTATGGATGGTTGAAAAAATCGGTCCCAACAAAATTTGGGCCCCCCCCCTCCTTCAAACCCCGCTCCCCGCAACCCGCTCCCCGCCCCAAACAGCCAACTGCCCTGCCCCAACAAAACATGCCCCGCCCCCCGGGCAGGTGCTAGGAGGTGCCAGGGGGCGGGCGGCAGATAGGTAGCCCGGGCGGGCCCGCTATTTACCTTCATACAGTAACCATATAGTGGGGAATGCCCCGTTACACAGGTCTGGACATGATTACAGTTACTCCCGGGCTCCCCGAAAACTCTTCTATAACCAGACTTGTTCTGTTTCCCTTATCTTCTCCATCCTGTCCTGACTGCCAAATTAAATTGCCCTGGCCACATCTTGTCCCTGAAAAAATTTACCACACAAACATCTTAGAATTCAAATTTTTCCAGTACTTCTCTACCTATGCTCCCTCCCTTACAAACCCCCTTGGGTTAAAATTGGGTTTTTGTGTTTTGGGGGTAAAAGGGTGGAGTAAGGGGTGATTTTGGGGGGGGGTTTTTTTTTGGGGTGATAGGTCAAAGGGTTTTAAAGATGGCATAAGATGACAAAAACAATGGGGGAAGAGGGCAGAGGGGGGATTTAAAATTCCCTTTGGGGGGAGAACAGGGGGGGGATCCCCCGAAAAATTGTGTTCAGCTGTATCACCCCCAGAATCATACTGTGCAGCTTGTGTTTATTAAAATAAAATGTTTTTGTGTAGTGTCATTTAAGTTTTTTACCATGTTATTTCAGTGCCAGTAATGGAGGCTTCTAACAGACTCCATTTCTACCGCTAGTACTTGCTTACTTCAAGACGTGTTTTTTTTTTTTTGTTTGTTTTTTTTTTTACCCCCAGGCTGATAATAACCCCATGTCAGTATTACCCCAGTACCCAACTCACTAGGAGTACTGGGAAGAGCCGGGTTACCATCAGAAAGGGGAAAATAATGTGATGGGCCAATTCTGGGGTTGTCTGTGGCTGGGTATTTTTAGGGTGAAAGGAACCATATCCAAGGACCCTTCCCACTGCAGTGTAGTTTTAATTGGCTGATTTAAAAAAAAATTGAGGAACCCCACATCATTTTTTTTAATTATTTATTGTGCATAGTTTTTTATTTAAAATAAATAAAAACAAAATACGGTAGGTTTCCTCCTAAGATTGGGGAAAATATACTGTATAAAAGGGAAAAAAAAAAAAACACAACTCAAACCTCACCCACAGCACAGCAGCAAACTCAAAACTGTTAATGAGTTCAAAAAGCATAGCTTCGAAAAATGTTACTGTTTTGCACTTCTTAAACAATTTAGTCCTGACAAAAGTAAACAAAAAATATTAGTTTGAAAAATAAAAAACAGGAAACATTAAACTATTGTACCCCAGCTAATAAAAAGGTCCATCAGCTTCCCTGATGTGCTTTAGTAGAAACTCGCCATGAAATAACAATTCTGGAGCATGTTCTCTTATAACTCTATGTTGTAAGGATCCTCTGTTATTCCTCCTAGCAATGTATGAATAAAGTAACAACTAGGTGTTACTATTCCCCTTGACAGATGTGTCCCTTCATGGGCTAATATGGTCAACAGTGAATGTCAGATGGTGCCCGGACATCCGCACTCACCCCAACTAGTTACACCCATCTGTCAATTAAGGATCCGTTTCATAATGGACTACAATGGGTACGTCGGGTTTCTGCCGTGGTGTCTCTTCTTTTGACTGAAAAAATAGCCCATCTTGATGCACTATATTTTCCACCACTCCTGATTAAACCAGTGACGAAGGCTCCGAACAGAACCTCCAACACTGATGTGAACCAAGCTTTATTTGTGACAAAATAATGGCGTACATGCTTTATACAAATTGGAAAGGGGCCATAGCTTCAAAATTTGGCCACAATTAAACTTGAGAAAGGTATTACTGGCAGAAAACATGGCTGTCTTAATGAAAGGTGTACAGGAGTAAAATGCGGCAAGTTTATTAAGGCTTAATACATTTGGTGCATGTTTCAGCATCTGTTTACCTGTCTAAAAAAAATGTATGCCAGCTGGGAGTTTGATTGTTCTCTGCGTGTTTGTGTGGGTTTCCTCCATATTCCCCCACACTCCCAAAAAATCCAGATAGGGTAATATGAAATATAGACTGTGAGCGACTCTGGGCACGGGGAACACTGTGAATAATGATCATCTCTGTACAGTGCTGTGGACTATAACAGCACTATATAAATGTATAAAATAATAATGCTTTTCCCTGGAGGGCTCAGTCAGAGACAGCACAGCACCTAGCCAGTAAATGTGACAGGAATGCTCAGTTAGAGACAGCACAGCACATGGACAGTAAGGCTATGTCTACATAGCAATGTTAAAATGCCGTCCAAAATCCAACGGCATTTTAACATCGCTTGATCGCGTTTTTTAGTGTAGATTTGTGCTAAAAACTTAGATCGTTTTTTTACCGTCGGCCCCATACATTGAGTGTACGGGAATCTGACAGCAATCTTGTGTAAAATCCAACAGGTATGAAAACATGCCGGAATCTGGTGGACTTTAAAACTAACCCAAAAATATTTGTGTTGTGTAGACTACAGCACGGATTTTTCATTGCAGTCTACAAAGCACTTTGTACAGTTGGATTTTTGGTGGATTCTAAATACTGAATCCGCTGAAAATCCGACAAGAATCAAGTGCTGTGTAGACAAAGCATAAACATAACAGGTCCAGCCTCGGACCGGACCCCTGGGGAACCCTCCAGTGGGCCCATGGGCACGGTAGACATGGAGTCTCTTTAAAACTGCATATATATCCCTGGGATGGGCAGAAAGCAAGAGGCAGAGTATAAAAGGCATGGACTGTAGCTGTAGGGGGTGCCCCACAATCAACTCCGCTGGTGGGCCCTAGACACAAAGGGCGACATGTATGAAGATCGGCGCGTCGGAGCGCCCGTTTTCACGTTATTTTTAGTGTAAGCTGCGCCTGATTTATGTCGGCGCCCGAGGTGCGCTCACACATGGGGTGTAAAGTTCACCGGGCCTCGCCAGTGTGTGAGGTGCAGTGCGGAACTTAGGCGCAGAAGGACTGCGCCTAACACATATTACGATTCGAGACAGGCTGGAAATAAGCGAAAATTCATTAAACATGTTAGTGAATAGCAAAAAGAGTTGCCTTTCAAATGAATGAATGAATGAATGAATAAAGTGAAAAATCCAAGTTGACTAAAATCGATTTCAATGTATAGAAAAAGTTGCTCATTTAAAATGAAAGCAAATATATATAAGGTCTGAAAAGAAAGAAATATCAGCTAGAAAAGGTCTTAAAAAAGGGAGAGAATTCAACTAATTTTACCTTAAATAAGCCACTGATGATGTTGTACAGATGTTAATTTGGCTCCTTTTTTTACATAAAAAATTAAGATGTATTTGTTCTTCTTTCACCTTTTATTCTATCTAATATCTACAGCAAGAGCCAGCACAGCACAGGTCTTGCTGAGACCTGTGGTCCTCCAAGCAGGATTTCTATTTTCCCAAGGCTTAGTTCTTGACGTATTTACAGATGTATTTACGTCCGGATTTCCCATTGGTAGCCATTCTAAGCTAATTGTTCATTATTTTAGGCTGAGTTGGTGATGTATTTACGGACATAAATACATCCGTAAATACGTCTAGAACTAAGCCCTGGGAACATAGAAATCCTGCTTGGAGAACCACAGGTCCCAGCCAGACCTATGTTGGCTCTTGCTGTACATACAAAATAGAATAAAAGGTGAAAGAAGAACAAATACATCTTAATTTTTTATTTAAAAAAAGGACCAAAATTAACATCAGTACAACATCAGCATTGGCTTATTTAATGTAAAATTAGTTGAATTCTCTCCCTTTTTTTAAGACCTTTTGTAGCTGATATTTCTTTCTTTTGAGATCTTAGATATATTTGCTTTCCTTTTAAATGAGCAACTTTTTCTATACATTGCAATTAATAAATTATAAATTAGGATTTTAGTCAACTTGGATTTTTCACTGTATTCATTCATTCATTTGAAAGACAACTCTTTTTTATTATTGTACTGTTGTAACTGTATTGTATTGCCCCATTACAATCAGTTCTAGCTTCCCTGCGCCTCCTCCGACTCAGGTAGACCACTTTGAAGTAGTGTAATGCGCCTCACTTTGCCGACCCGCAATCATGCATGCCTTGGATCTTTCGAAAGGGCCGCGTCCCGCCCCAGAACGCCCACAGCGCGCCCCTTCATGTTAGGCTCATACGAAAGTGGCGAAGGTTGCGCCTAACAGCGCATCCCTGCGTCCGACAGTGGAGTCGGCACGGTGAGGCGCAGTATACGCCTGAACTCAGGCGCAATTCCCGATCATACATGTCGCCCCAAAAGTCCAGCACTGGGAAAAAGAGGTAGCAAATGTGACAGGAGGGTTTAGAGACAGCAGAATGTATAAACACAGTAAATGTGACAGGAGTGATCAGAGACAGCAGAGCACATAGTAAATGTGTTAGGAGACAGTACTTCAGAGACAGTAGTGGTCATAAACTGTGAATGTGACAGGAAGATTCAGAGACAACACACCACATAGACAGTAAATGTGACAGGAGGGCTCAGTAAGAGATAGCACACGTCATAGATACTAAATGTGACAACAGGGCTCAGTCACAGACAGCACACGTCATAGATAATAAATATGACAGGAGGGCTCAGAGACAGTAGAGCACATAGACAGTTAATGTGGCAGGAAGGTTCAGAGACAGCACAGCACATAGAGAGTGAATGTGACAGCAGGCTACAGGGACTGCAGAGCACACAGTCAGTGAATGTGACAACAGGCTTCAGTCAAAGACAGATCAGCACATGGAGAGTGAATGTGACAGCAGGCTACAGAGACTGCACAGCACATAGACAGTAAATGTCACAGGAATGCATAGTAAGAGACAGTAGACATAGACAGTGAATGTGACAGCACAGTACACAGCCAGTGAATGTGACAGCAGGCTTCAGTCAGAGACAGATAAGCAAATAGACAGTAAATGTGACAGCAGGCTTCAGTCAGAGACAGATAAGCAAATAGACAGTAAATGTGACAGCAGGCTACTGAGACAGCACAGCACATAGACAGTAAATGTGACAGCACAGCACACAGGCAGTAAATGTGACAGCAGGCTTCAGTCAGAGATAGATCAGCACACAGACACTGAATGTGACAGTACAGTACACAGCCAGTGAATGTGACAGCAGGCTACAGAGACAGCAGAGCACACAGCCAGTGAATGTGACAGCAGAGCACACAGCCAGTGAATGTGACAGCAGAGCACACAGCCAGTGAATGTGACAGCAGGCTTCAGTCAGAGACAGATCAGAACATAGACAGTGAATGTGACAGCAGAGCACACAGCCAGTGATGTGAGAGCAGGCTTCAGTCAGAGAAAGATCAGAACATAGACAGTGAATGTGACAGCAGAGCACACAGTGAATGTGACAGCAGGCTACAGAGACAGCAGAGCACACAGACAGCGAATGTGACAGCAGGCTACAGAGACAGCAGAGCACACAGACAGCGAATGTGACAGCAGGCTACAGAGACTGCAGAGCACACAGTGAATGTGACAGCAAGCTTCAGTCAGAGACAGATCAGCACTTAGAGAGTGAATGTGACAGCAGTACAGAGACAGTAAATATCACAGGAATGCTTTGTAAGAGACATTAGACATAGAGAGTGAATGTGACAGCAGAGCACACAGTGAATTTGACAGCACAGTACATAGAGAGTGCAGCAGAGCACACAGTGAATGTGACAGCAGAGCACACAGTGAATGAGACAGCACAGTACATAGAGAGTGTATGTGACAGCAGAGCACACAGACAGCGAATGTGACAGCAGGCTACAGAGACAGCAGAGGCAGCAGACTGACTCTTCGTGCTGCTCCCTCCCCTGAGCTCACACAACCAGGGAAGGTCAAAAGTTGACGGTGTGCCCTGTTGTCCCTGCCGCTCCTCCTGCACTCTAGTCCTGGTTTTGCACCTGGTCCCCGGGGCCGCCTCACGCTGCTCGTGTTTGCTGAGCTCTTGTCCTGATATCACTCCGCTGGCATGAGGGAGGAGGCGGAGGAGGAGGAGAGCACTTGATCATTGTGATGGTGGCAGGAGGAGCAATAACAGCGCCGGCAGCCGCAGCAGCATTAGGCAGCACTGCTATCAGCTCCAGCCTGCACTGCTCCACTTTCTGGCTATTGAGCTGTGTGCGCTCCCCCCTCCTCCTGTCTCTCCCTCAGGATTTATGACTTATGTAGAAAGAGATACATTCATTTTATTGGTTCAATCTCTGGTTGCTTTTTTTTTCCCCTTTTTGCTCTGCGTTTAATATGCAGGAGATCCACCAAAAAGTACTTTGGCCGCTTTGCTGCACAGACAAGTAAACTTTTGTGCTGTGCCCCGAGTGGGAGTGAGTGCATGTGCGAGTGTTGTGGCCAGAGCTGTGTGAAGTGTCATGTGTGGTCACCCCGGAGCTTCTGCTGCTGCTGCTGCCTGGGAATACACTGGATTCTAGACAGAAGAGCTGACCTGCTGCTGCGCTTTCTCCACAACTCCTGCCTTGGTTAGGAGACTTTTTTTCTCTCCTGTATGTGTGATCCTATGAGAGCTGCCCTCACCTCTCCTCCCTGGGGGCTGTGCACTGACCTGGTGTCATCCATGCTGGCTGTGCACCCCAACCTGGCTCCTCCTGATCCCTTATAACAGCCCACCTGGAGCAAGCAGCCCCCAACCCAGCCAAACTTCTCTTCCAAAATAGTGTGCCCGTGGACTGGCATGGGGGATTACGCAGCCCCCGCTGCCTCTACCAACGGCAGCAGTCTGTGCATCAGCAATGCCCTGGGCAGCAGCATCGCTGGCATTGGGGTTGGTAGTCACAGTGGTAATAATACCCCTCCCAGCGCTGCTGCCCCTAATGCAGCGAACAATAGCAGCAGCGTGAGCATTCCTAAGCACAGCACCGTGGTGGAGAGGCTCCGGCAGAGGATAGAGGGCTGCAGGAGGCACCATGTCAGCTGCGAGAGCAGGTACCAGCAAGCCCAGGCTGAGCAACTGGAAATGGAGAGAAGGGACACGGTGAATCTGTATCAGAGGACACTGGAGCAAAGAGCCAAGAAGTCAGGCACCAGCCAGGGGGGCAGCTCCTGCCTGTACAGCCTCTGGTGCCAACAAGCAGCCATCCCACCACCACCCTCATCATCCACAGCAGGGCAAGCAGGATGCAGAGGCAGCCCCGGTCACAGCTGAGCACAGGAACCACACTCTGATCATGGTAAGAGGGGGAGCTAGTGGGCACTCTGCTGCTCCAGTCTCATTGCTTGGCATAAGGGGGGACGGAGGTGGAGGGAGGGGGTTATCCCGTGTGTTTTCAGAGCGGGGTTAGGGGTGGAGCCAGCTGCGATGGGCAATGCCTCAAAGTTTTCAGCACTTTTAATTCTGGAGGAAGTTGAGCGTTGTTGTAGCTGCAGCTTGGGGCAGCTCTGGAGGTGATTGGAGTCACTGCTGTCCTTGATGCTTGGCTGACTTGTCGTTATTGGCAGCTTGAGTCGTGATCCCTCAGTGTTATCTCATAAGTGGCTTAGCCCCCTGAGTGCAGCAGCAGTGCCCTGCAGACTTATCATGTAACAAAGGACAGCAGGATCCCAGCGAGGAGGCATTGTGTGGGCTGCCTTCCATTAACCCCTGCATTGATCTGATCAGTCATTAGCAGGGGATGACCTGGGAGATGTGCATTAACCCCTGCTGTGCAGTCATTGAGAAGAAACTTAAGGTGGAGCCTAGAACTTTACCAGCATTATTTTATTCCCAATGGAGGAAAGTCCTATTTACAGGGGAAAAGTTGAGCGATCTCTTTACATCATTGGCTGTGCACATGTGGGTCCTGTAGACTGAGCTGCCATCAGTCATCTATTAACCGATTCAGGGCCCCATACAGCCAAATCAAATGGGACCCCCACCCATTATTAGTTCCTATCTTTTAACATATCATAGGGCCCCTTTTTGAATAGGGCCCCTGACAGGAGTATTGCCCTATTGGCACCCCTGCCTGTAGACTCTGACTGTACCCCAAATCGGGGCCATTGTATGGCTGTAGGACCGTAGAATGAATGAGATGACAATTAGATACAATTGGATACAAAGTATCACATAACACTGGGAAGTGTTTACATATTGACCTTATAAATATAAACAAATAGTGCAGGGTTATGTGACTGGAAGTGTCAAGCCCTGTTATGAATAGCTGAAGCTTCCAGTGTGCTACATAGTAGCAGGCCCACGGAAAAGCATTGTCTGAGGCGTGATAAATGTAGACAACTGGAATTTTGTGGTTAAATAGAGTCATGAGGCTGGGGGTGGGGTGTACAAGTGTAAAGTGTAATCAGGACACTGTCAGAGCCGAGGCTGCTCACTTCTGAGGGTGTCTCTGTGTGGTGGGGGATGTGCACAGTAGTGGCTATTTTTCCTCACTCCCTCCTCCCTTTCCTCCTCCTCCTCCCTCTTCTTCCCTCTGACTCTGATGCTGTTAGACTGGTTAGATATCTTACAGGAAGCAACCCCCTCCCTTTATTTGGCTTCTCCTGCATTAAGGCAGAATCTGCCCTGTTCTTCCCTTGCATGACGTTGTAAAGAGAGATCATGTCTCCTCAATACTCCCAGAGAGAGAGTGGAGGGCATCTTTAGATTCCCATGACACCTATGTTGTGTAGAGAGCACTTACAGATTACATAGAACATAGAAGAGTCTGTATTGTGTAATATAAAGGGGTCATAAGATTTATAACAAGATCTCCAGGACCATTTTATGTCCTAAGCTTAACACAAAAAACAAACAACTATACCTACAGATATAGAGGGTATGAAAAATGCCTCGACCCAATATGTACAACAACCTAAATAGAGGACTAAATGGTCATAAAGATTTAGGTTTTTTCTAAGCTTAACACAACCATACTCAGGGAGTTGTCCATATTTCCAAACACCCCAAAGAAGTAAAAGCTTTTCTTTTAAATTAGAAATGTGACCTTTTGTGAAAATACAAAATTGTGTGTGATAGCAGATAATCCCACTATATCATTCCCCATTTCATGTCACCCTCAGGGACCTGGGATGCTGTGAACTGGGGGAGGGAGAGGGGGGACACAGGGACCTCACAAGTGTAATAGCAGTTAATATATCACCCTCCCTTCCATGTCTCACACTCAGGAACCTGAAAACTAAGACTTGGGGGGGGGGGGGGCCCATGAAGGAGGAACCTCACATATGTGAAAACCGTTTATACCAATACATCATTCCCCCTCCATGTCACAGTTATCCAGGAAGCTTCAACTTGGGAGGAGGGGGCTGTAGGAAAGGACCTCACAAGTGTGTTAGCCTTTAACCCCAGTACCCCACCACCACCATGACACAGGGATCAGGGAGCTGAGTCCTGGGGGAGCTGTAACATATCATATCACACAGGGATTCAAGAAGCTGATACTTGAGGGGCTCTAGAAAAGGACTTCACAAGTGTGATAGCAGTTCACCCTAATATGTTATTACCCCTTCTATCTCACACTCACAGGGATCAGAGAAGCTTAGACTTGGGGGTCGGAAGCAGGGACCTCACAAGTGCGATAACAGTTAATCCTGGTTAAACCTCCCCTCCCCACCACCAGCACTATGTCACACTCCAAGAAGATCCAAGAAGCTGAGACCTGGGTGGGGGCAGGGACCTCATGTTGGTGGTCACTGAAGATTTTCTTTACCATACAAAAAAGTAATTGTGTAGGTGAAAGACTTTTTAAGGCTACCCTACAGATCCACTGTTAGTTAGGCAGGAAAAATTACAAGTGGCAAACTCCTCATAGCTCAGCTTCTTGTGAGTGAGATGTTGGGCTTCCAATTGCATGTTAGCCAGTGATGTATATAGGATTTGTAACCTAAATGCTCTGGTTGCTTGTTAAGGCTCGGTGTATGATACATTTCCATGTTGTCATTTATGAGTTAACAAGCCTGAACACATCTCAAAACATAAGGATGGCTCTGAAAAGGCTGTGTGACAAAGATTTTCTGTATTTGCTATATAACTATTTTACACAGTAGCTGTAAATATTACGTCTTTTGCATATAGTATCACTTGTATTTGACTTTAAAACTTGGATGTTTGACAAAAGAGCTTATTAGTTATATTATTGATTTCTATAACCTTCAGTATGCTGGTCATACACAAGCACATGCATAAAACATTCTAGCATGTTACCGCTATAGCAAAAACAATAGACATGTCAAAAACGTCTGCTCATGTGAGCCTTAACCATGAAGAAAGAGAGTTGAGGGGTTAACTGATCTTGTTGCACAGACCGCAGCCACACAACCACAGTGGTAATATATGCACTCAAAGCTAGCTACTGGAACGCGTCCACCACTGCTGTGGCTTCCAAGCCTTTGTGTCCAGTTATCCTCTTGTCTGTTTTTCAGTTTTTGGATCTAGTACACACTGGGAGGAGCGGTGTGTGTTCTATCAGACACATGCTTTTATTTTTCTTCTTCATTTCAACAGGAAGCTGACAAGCTCCTTGAAACCGAAGAGATTACACACTAGAACCAGCGGGGTTTATTAGCACTGCTTGTTCTTGTCCTGGACTTTTTTATTCTGGTCAAAATCACTAGACAGGGCCATAAAGAGAAATGTGCAAAGAAAATTAAGTATCTAAATCTTAAATGTTTAGATCTATAAAATGTACAGTGTACATTGTCGCAGAATCACTATATGTATCCTACCTCAAGTTCTGAGGACTATTAGGCTGGGATCTCACGTCGCGGGGTCTTTTTGCTGTTTTTGCTGCATTTAAAAAAGCATGAAAAACTCATGTGACAAAACCGCATGCGTTTTTTTTAATTGAAGGGGTTTTCCCATCTCACATATTGATAGTATATGCCATCAATGTTTGATAGGTGTGGGCCCCACCTCTGCAACCCGCAACTATTTTAGGAACGAGTCTAGCTCGGTGACGGCTGTACTCAGAACTCCCATAGATCAGAATAGAGATTAGTGTGCAAGCAGGGCTGGGACGATGGGTAGGCTAAAGTAGGTGACCTCCTAGGGCGCCACTTCATCCCAGGCAGAAAAGGGGGTGTAAGAAGGCATGGAGTGGGCTGAATTTTCCATTTGGGGGGTGTTTGTGTTTTATTTGCCTAGGGCACCAGAATACCTTGTCTCAGCCCTGTGTGCAAGTGTCATATACTCTCCATTCTTAATGGAGATTTTTGGGGAGCTAGAGGTGGGAACTGCACCTATCAAACACTAATGGCAAATCCTATTGATATGCCATCAATGTGTGAGATGGGAACACCCCCATTCAAATTTGTAAGGATTTCACCTAGGTGTTCTACATGTCAGTTAAGGGCCGTTCACACAGCTTATTTTGGGCACAGATTGCAGCCGTATTGCTGCCTGTCTCTGCTCCCAGCTCGGCGAATCCGTGACATGCACATTATCCCGGCGGGATACACGCCGTGGATAATGCAAGTCTATGGGGCCGGCGAGCAGCGCCCACGCCCCTTATTCAAGCCGTAATTGCGGGCAAAATCTGTCCCGCAATTACGGCTTGAATAAGCCGTGTGAACCGGCCCTTATAAACCCACCATGTGTTCCTCTTTTCCACTATTGAAGACATATGCTGATGGATTTTAGCTTTCTCCTTCACTTGGGGTCATGACAGATTTGGGTCAACAGTACATATTTCTTGATGAGCTCCTTGGCCTCCTTGGTCCATGTGGGTTCCAATCACACCATAACACTAGGTGTGTCCGGCCTATCTCTACTTGGGCTCATGAACCTCTAGCTTTATTGGTCTCTGCCCGCATTGTTGGTGTAGCCCAACATCCAGAACCCAGCTGGCTAACCACCAGGCCTATATACACAGTTGCTGAAGACTATTAACTTTTGCGCATTTTCAGCTTAAGCGCATCAGGTCTTGCTCCTATAGAGCAACACTGTATAAAATAGAGTTAAAACATTATTTTTTTTTAAAAAAACACACACTTTTTTGAATGCATCAAAAGTGGAATGTCTACTTCCAGCCTTTGAAATATTCAGTCATGGAACAGTTAGGCCGTGTTCACAAGGCTTATTCCCGACGGATTTGTGAGCCGTATTTAGCTCACAAATCCGCCGTGAATAAGGGGCGGGACGGGGGCGGGGCCGGAGCGCGGCAGGGGCGCCGCTCCCGGCCCCATAGACAATGCATTGTTTACGGCGCGTCCGCGCCTTAAATAATGTGCATGTCACTTTCTCCCCCCACGGCGGATTTGTCGAGCGGGGAGGAGCGACGGAATCCACTGTTCTCTTGATAGCAGTGGATTCCGTAATGACGGACGGTTGCGCCTATCTGCAAGCGCAAACCGGCGGAGTAACGGCGCAATCTGGCAAAATAAGCGGTGAACGAGGCCTTATACTTTAACTGTGTTTCTAATTTATGTTTATAATCTACTTGTCTTTCAATTATTTATCTTACATTTTATAAGTGCCAGAAATGTGAGTATAAGCTCTTGTTCTACACCCCAAAAGCTGTAATATTATTCTGATGATATATTTCTCTGGGCAGATAATACTGTTTCATATTTTTTACTTGAAGTGGAATCTATCATGTTAAACATTCAGCTCTACTTGTTACTGCCATGTTATCATAATGAAGGAGTTGAGCAGATAGATATATAGTTTTGTGGGAAAAGATTCAATGTAACTTACTTTTTATTCATTTAACTGTCTGCCCATTCTGAATTTAGGAGTCTTGTAGGTTGTCTATTAGCATGGATACATACATAAATGACTATCACTGATTAGGGTCATCTACTGGACTTCTAAGCTCAGAATAAGCAGAGATTTAAATAAATAAAATACATTTTATTACGACAAACTAGCTAGTAATGTGCTCATCCCTTCTACAGATAAGGCTGCAAGTTCCATGTGATTGGTTCATTTTAAAGGGGTTGTCTCACTACAAGGATTGCTTTTTATGTTAAAGATGTTGCAAAAATAAGTCACTTTGCAATATATGTCCATTAACAGTATCCTACCTATTCTGAGATATCCCCTCTTGTATGGGCTGCATCAGCTCCTCCGGTCGCTATAACTACAGACCTGTTCAGTCTCTCGTGATAGGCTGCCAGCACTGGTTGCTATAGCTACAGACCTGGCTTCTAGTGCAGCCTAGTAGAAGCCAGTAAACACACCCCTGAATTCAAAATGTAACCAAGAAAACAGGACTGAGGTAAGATGAATCAATGTAGTGAGACAACCCCTTTAAATTCTGTGGCTTACCGTAATGTTGGTAGATCCCATACTTTCCCATACATATTTATTTGTATTAAAATCCTACTGGAAGGAGAAGCTATAATATTCCTCTGTCTTTAAAATGGACTTGTTATCAAACTATGCTACCCTATGTAAGGGCTGCACAGTATAGCAATAAGTTTGCTCTCCTAGTGGCCAAAATGGCACAAAATGATTGTGCAATTTGGAAAATAGGAACAATTAAATAATACACCAGGCACAGTCTAAGTTTGTAAATAAGTGTATTCATTAGGGGCGCAATCCCACCACCTCCCTCTACTTCGCTCTATACTGATTGATGGTTGGCTGCTGTGTACATGCATACACAGCAACCTGTAATTTACATTCAGAAGCGTAGGGAGCACTCCCGTTAAGAATATACCGGTCTCGTAACTTATTGGAACAATGGTTTAATGTTGTTTTGACTAAAGGGAGAGTGGATCTGTCCTTGTACTATGATGCTATGGCATAGGGTAGCATGGTCTGATGAGAGATCCACTTTAATGTAACTATTAAACTACATTTTCCAGCATTACTTTGTTAGGCTAGGTCTACAGAGCATTGGACTCACTGATAAACCAAATCCATGTTCAGTACATGTCAAAAACAAACAACCGACTGTTTCGGCTTGGTTTCTTTTTTTTTTTTGCAGAAAAGCACAGCATTAAATTACTGTGGATTTCTGCAAAAGAAATGCGCCAAAAAAACATCTGGCAGTTTACATAGCCTTCAATAGTAAATTTTCTGCCCATTCTGTCATTTTTTGCAACATGTTTAAAAAAAACCAAAACAACAAGCAGGAACAAAAATGAGAAGAATAAAAAACTTTCTGTGGAGACATTTTTTTTATTGGTTTCAGAAAATGAAAAATGGCAACAAAATGACTGAAACATGTGCAGTGGAGACATAGCATTAAGGGTATGTTCACAGGGTGTTTTGGATCCGTTTTTGGATCTGAAAATCGCATCCAAAAACGCTGCGTCAATCGGATCCAAAACGCATCCAACACTCATCCAAAACGCAGGTGCGTGTTTGGATTAGTTTGGGCTGCAACAGGATCGAACCCTATGGTTTTAAGTAGGGCGCCTGCTGCGTCTTTCAGATCAAGAATTGAAATGACAATTGTTTGAACAGATCTGAAAAACGCAAGTAAACACGCGATCACTCGCCTGAACTCCGATGCGCGTTTAGGGTCCGAAATATGGATCCAAACACGCATCTAAAAACTGATCCAACACGCCATGTGAACAACCCCTAAAGAATAAAATAAATCTGAGTTATACTATGAATTTGCAGCATTTGGTCCTTGATATCAGATGTTTCACATTATACTAGCGTTCTTTAAATTAGACATGTCTCTATACAATGAGAGGGGTGGTAATGGAAGAGTTCCTATACTATGAATAACTACTTGGAAGATGAGAGAAAAGTAGGAAGAATGGCTGTACGGGTGACTGACTAGTAGATATCAGACAGCTATTTCCTATTCTAGACACTGAAGGCAGGAAAACTTTGAACCGCAAGCTGCTGAGTTTATAATGCTCGTTCGACCCAGCATAAGACAAACAACTTGTCGAAAGCCAAAACCTAAAAACTGCTTTAATCATCACTTTTTTGTCCAAAGCAGCTGGGTTTCTTGTTTGTGTGGTTTTCAGTTTTTTGGACTGTTTTGTGCAGTTTTTCTATTTATGCAAAATTCATATGCCTTGTTAAACACCTGGGCAGTTTTTCAGCAGAACCGCACCAAAAACCACGTCAAAAAATGTCCAACGGTTTACATAGACTTCAATAGTAAATTTTCTGCCCTGCTCTGTCATTTTTTTTTGTAACTTGTTAGAAAAAAACGACCAACAGGAAAAACAAGCACAAAAAAAAATATTCTGTGGAGACTACAGAATGTTTTTACTATTAAGTCTATGGGACCTGTTTTCAGTCATTTTAGAAAACGAAAACGCTGAAAAAACGACTGAAAAGCTGTGCTGTGGAGACATAGCCTAAGGGAAAAGCTTGACATATACAGATTGAGATTCAGGTTTCTGATCAATTTCATCTTTGAAAATAAGCATAAAAATCCAATTTTTGAATTGTGTCATAAAAAATTTTTTTGTATATTGTTGGTATTGGGTATGAAAAATTATGTCCCAGAGTTAACACCGTGCTGGCTACTAAACGAGAGTTAGTAAACGTATAAATGCAAGGGCCAAGCAAAGACAATGGATACTATAAATACAAAGAATACCAAAAGAAATTGTATCCAATATAATAGTATAGAAATGTAAAAAATAATACTTTATTAGATCTTATTATAAACAATAAAAAATATATAACAATAACAGACAAAATCACACCCCGGTATATATTTTTTATTCGGGTGTGATTTTGTCTATTATTGTTATATATTTTTTATTGTTTATAATAAGATCTAATAAAGTATTGTTTTTACATTTCTATACTATTATATCGGATACAATTTCTTTTGGTATACTAAACGAGAGTTGCCTATCCTTTAGATTTGTTGGTGATCGCTTTATTTAAATGGTTACTGTAATGTTCATCTAATGGTATAATCTAGTCTTTTTAGGTCTGTAGGCTTGAACATAAGGTGATAATTTCACTCTTCATAGGGGGCATTACATAGGTACTGTATTTTCAACCAACCTTGCATATATCCATTGTACAAGTTATTATAAGAGTGAGGTCACATGGTGTCTTTTCAGCACCAAAAAAGCATTGTTTCCATGTTGAAAGTTCCTTGCTGGCAGATTTCTGTCTCCTATACTTATGTGTTGATGGTGCCTAAAACGTCCCGAAGAATTAACATGTCAATTCTTTATAGATGCGGACAGTACACGGATAAAATACTTGAGTAAAATTGGCATCATCTGAACTAAGTTGCTGATTTTACAATTGTAGTTGTAAAGTTGTTTTTCAGTCGTTTTTGACGCTTACTTTTGGGCCGAGTAGTTACCTAATCCGTCCCAAAATAAGCGGCAAAAAACCTTGTGAACATACCCTAAGAAAATTTGTACACCACTTTATTGGTATGTTCACGCGGTGTTTTTGAATACGTTTTTCTATTCGAGAACTTACTTAATAGTGCTGCGTAAAACGCATCCAGCACGCACCCAAAATGTTGTGTGTGTTTGGATGTGTTTTTACTGCAGCAGGAATGCACCCTATAGTTTTAAATAGCGTGTCTGCTGTGTAAAACAGATCAAGAATTGACATGGCAATTCTTTGAACAGATCCAAAAGACGCATCACAAAGACGCATGTAAACACACATCGGCGATCACTCGTCTGAACACTGGTGCATGTTTTACATTGAAAGTAGTGTAAATCACACTGCACATTGTTAGATACGTGTTTGGGTCCATTTTGGGTCCGAAAAAAACAATCCAAACACGCATCTAAAAAATGCTTTGTGAACATACCCTATTAGAAAAATTCTCTTTTTTTGTGCAAACCAGCCAGGCATTATAGGGGGGTATGTTCAGGTAAAGTATTTGCAGGACATTCTTCGGCACATAATTGCACTGCAATAGACTTACAGTACGCTCCACAAATACGGTAAAATCATAACACTCATTGAGTGCTATGATAAGCTGACAGTTTCCATGAAAGTGAATGGGAGCGCTGTTGAAAGTGCGTGCTGGCCAACGCGTACTTTCAACAGCAGGCGTATAGCGGCACACACAGGTACGCGCCTCTATATGCCATGTAAACCCAGTCGTATGTAGTCCAGATGTGGTTAATGCTACTATGTATTTGTATGTTAGGCTTTGTTCACACTACGATCTAAGGCTCCAGTTTTTTTTTTTTGGGCGGGGGTGGGTTGTTTCTTTTTTTTTTCTTTACTGTGCATATTATTGGTGAGTGAAGAAAGGCCTGGTTCACATCTGCATTTAGCTTTCCATAGTTGATTCTGATTTTGACATCAGAAGAACTTTTTTTTACCTTTCCGTTTGCATCCAGTTAACACTGCTCCGTCATGTTTCTTTTTTTATTTACAGAAAAAAATTGTGCATATTCTGCACAACTGTTTCAAGGAGAGAAAATAACGAAATGAATATGAAAGAAACCTTCCATATTTATTTTTTATCCATTTCTGTCTGACAGACCCCATTGACTATAATGGTTTCCATTGTGGTGTCCATTGGAAAACATAGCGTAGCCTACTGTGCTTTCCTTTTCTTCTTTTCTGATGGAATCTACAATGCACACTCCGACTAAGGCCATGTTCACATAGCTTAAAATGGGACGTATTTCAGTCCGTAATTACGTGGCATACTGCGCGAATTTCGGATGGAATATGTCACAGTCATTACGGTAATCCACTGTTCTCATAGAGAACTATGGATTACGTCTCTTCTCCCTGCTCGGCGAATCATGTCCGCGCGGGTGGAGATAAGTGACATGAAAGTCTATGGGCCGGCGAGGTGCCAGCCCCCTGTTCCTGCCCCGCCCACACGCCATAATTGCAGAGCGTAATTACGCCCCGCTAATAAGCTGTGTGAACATAGCCTAATACCTCCAACACAGATGTTAACTTGAATTCACAGACTAACAAAATAATCAAGATACATTAGGGATATGAGACACTAAGGGCAACATGTATGAAAACGTTCTAGGTCTAAAACTCTCTTTGCTGCCCATAGCAAGCAATCAGAGCGCCCTTTTCATTTTTCCAGAGCACTATATGAAATGAAAGGGGAACTCTGATTTGTAGTTATGGGCAACAAAGTGAGTTTTTAAACCTAGATAGTTTTCATACATGTGGCCCTAAATTCACAGAAACAGACAACTATCCCATTAAAACTTAACTAATATAAGCCACTCTATACAGTAGGTACATAAACAAAACTCACTTACTCAACCGTTGTCATATAAGGGTAAGCAGGGATCAGAGGGCTGAATAGTTACACCATATCTTGGCTCTTTAGCGATCCAAATGCCATTATGTAGAAGAACATACAGCAAAGGAGCAGACAACAATCCTGTAGGGAAAATAGGTTCTGTCCCTAATAATGCCATTTGCAGGAAACTTGCCCCGAAAAGGGTGGCCCCACAAATTGACCCTAGTGAAACCTTCAATCACCCTAATATAAATATGATAAATAATTCAAAGACAGAGATTATTAACCAAAGCCCAAAAAATATAGAAAGCTTAACACATTTTCGTGACATCATGGTTGTTTGTTCCTTTGCTGTATGTTCTTCTACATAATGGCATTTGGGCCACTAAAGAGCAATGATATGGTGCAACTATTCAGCCCTGTGATCCCTGCTTACCCTTATATGACAACGGTTGGGTAAATGAGTTTTGTTTATGACCTACTTTATATTAGATATTAGGGTTTTAGAGTGACTTTTATTAAATGTTAAGTTTTAATGGGACAGATGTGAACTTGACCTAAAACAAAAAAAAAACAAAAAAAAAAACCACAAAAAAAATCTTACTTTTTCTAGCCATACACAGACAAATTTCAGCCATAAAAAAAAAAGTTTTTCACGGAAATTAGGAAATTAACTGGTGCAAACAGAAACAAAAGTATCCGTTTTATGATGTAGCCAGAGATTATTAAAAAAAACCAAAAAAAAGTGAATGTCCATTTTTGGATGTAGATCTGTTTTATCCATTTTAATGATGCTAAAACAAATCGACCCGGGGCCTAACATTCCATGTAAACATGATGTAAACAATGCTTTGCCCCCAACAGCAGACTTGCCAGACATATCCGTAGATCTTTTAGTATTTTTTTTTTTTTTTTGCACAAAAGTTTTTAATAGGCTGCATTTAAACGCAATTTTTTTCCATATCAGCAGTCAGTGCCTCATATACAGCCAAGACGTCTACACAGGGATCTCTCAATTCCTCCATCACTTAAGTAAATATGTAACTGTTCTTGTGGAATATTGCTTTGGACAGCAGCAGATAAAGTCTCCTCCAGCTGTTTTTCCTTCGTGTCAGCTGCCGTTTTATGCCAGAACAGTTGCTTAGCTGGAGTATTCTTGGAAGGAAGCGCTTGTGGAAAGCTGTATCATTATTTGCAGATCACAGAAATGTAGATGCTCCCAGGATTTGATACCTCTGTCTTGTTTTTTTTTGTCATTGAGTTTTTTTTTTTATTTGCGGTGCCTTGGGTTGCTCCTTTAAGTTTGAGCGCTTGTGTCTAAATGCTTCATAGGGGGACATGAACTCAACTGGGGGTAGCCCAGTACCCCCACCCAGACTTTGCTTCTTTTTTTTTGCCTGGTTTGTTTTTATGAGGCCCAAAATTAAAACCCATTTAAAATTTAAACAAAATTCACCCCTTGATATTGCTTTGTAGACAGATCCATAAGGCATTCAGAAGGCTGTGAGTGTTCTTGTTAAAGGGGGTTTTAAGCAAGGGGACACATGGTTTTAAAAATTACCCCCCCTTAAAGGGGTTTATGGAAGACCATACAATATGTGCCCGGGCTGAGTCCGCTGGAGAGGAAGCGGGGGGTTTTCCCAAAAGGGTTTTCCATTATGGATATTAAAAGGGGAAAAGGGCTTTAAAATTTTAATTTTTATGATTTAAAAAGCTGGTTACTAGGTCATTTCCCTTTAAAATTTTTTCTTAATTTTTTTCCCAAACCCCTTTTATCATCATCCCAAAAAATTTTAAATTTAAAGGGGGTTTTTCTCACTAAAAGGTTTTTGCTTTTTTTTAAAAGTTCTTGCAAAAAAAAAGGGCCCTTTTTGTTTTTATGTTTTTCCTTTTAACAGGGTCCTCCCCAAATTCGGGAGATTTTCCCCTTTTTTGTCTGGGCTGCATCAGCTTCTCGGTCACTAAAAAGCTCATGCCCTGTTTAAATCTCTCCTGATAGGTTGCCACCGGTTGCTATAGTTTAAGCCTGGCTTCTACTGCAGCCCCCTTTTTCCCCCAAAAAAATTTTTAAGCCATTTGGTTCCTTTATTAATTTTTGTCCTAAAAAACGAGCTGGGGACTTTTTTTTTTAGGAGTGCCCTTTTTTTTTTCCATGAACAAAAATTTCACATTTTTTGTTTGAACAAAACATTAATATGTTGAATATATTGTATTTTGATCCCCATCAAAAAACATCAGCAATGCACCCAAACAGGGTAGTAAAGACAGTAAACACCCCCCGAAATTTAAAAAAGAAACCCAAAAAAACAGGACTGAGGTAAATTTTGAATCAGTGTAGGGGAGGGCAACCCCCCCTTTAAATCTAAACCATGTCCCCACGGCCCTGGGTTTTTTTAGACGGTTTTTGCGGTTTTGGGAAAAACCCTCTGGAAAAAAACCGGCCCCAAATGAGCATAATGGGGGTTTCTATGGGAAAAAAACCCTGCAGCAAGGGCCCCAACCCGGGGAATGGGGGGTTTCCCGCCACCGCCGGCCCGCCCCCAAAAACCCTTGGTTTCATGCACATTTTTTTCCATTCCCGTTTTGGTTGGGAAAAATCAGCATGGGAAGGGGGGAAAGGGCCCCCTTTTCTGCTCTTTACGGGGTAAAAGGGGGCCCTCCCCCACCTCCCCGGCCGTGGCGCCCCACACAAACCGGGGCAAATAACGGGGCGGAATTTAAAACCCCCGTATTTTTCCATTGTCCGGGAAACGGGCCCTTAGACTTCCCTTTTTGCAAAAAAAATTTTTAAGCATTTTTTAATGCTTGTGACAAAAGTTTTTTTGCAAGCATTTTTATTTTGTAAAGTTAAAAACATGCTTTTTTGTAGTAGTTTTCAAGCCCCATGAAGAAGGCACCAATAGAAACACCCCAAAAATAGCAAACCTAGAGCACATAGGAATAAAAGCCATAGAAAGCAGCATGAAAACATTTTGCCCCATGCTGTGGGTGTGACATGTTATACAACCAAATTTACAATATTGAATTTCCAATGCTGAATAAATAGTCGATGAGGAATTCTTTTTAAAAATGTATTTGTACTCCTGTGGATACTGCTGTGGATTTTCGTGCAGATTTTGTCACAGCTCTGTTTGTGGATTATTCTGCAGATTTTTTTTTTTACATTGACTTCAAATGGAGAAGGCAAAATTTTTGCCTTTTCCTACTGAAGTCTACGTAGAAAAATCTGCACTAAATCCACAACCAATCTGTAACCAAATCTGATCCAATATCTTCAGCAGATCCATTCTAGGACGGCTACTCAAGATTCCCACAGTATATCCTAAAAATAACCTCTCAGCTGCATTATAAGGAGACATTTTTTGTATAAAATCCCTTTCACCACAATGTACAGCCTGGTTGCTGTTATAATGTAAGATCACAAACCAATGAAATGGTATAGTGTGATCATGTTACATGGTGGTATGGCATACTGTCTTTGATTATTTTCACTATAATATCTATTTATTAGGTCTTCTGTATGTTTCACACTGATCTAGTATGTTCATACTTTGAGGTCTACAGATATGTTCTGATACAAGAGCTGACCAAGACTACCTATAATAAAGCCTCCTGCCTAAATTGTGTAGGTCTGGCAGGTCACCAGGACATCTCTGACCTGTTGAATCATGGACTCCACATGACCAATGATGGTGTCCAATGGTAACTGTCTATCTACCTTCTGCATACTGTATTATACCCCAATTTTTACCGGGTGCCATTGTAATGAAATATTTACATTATTCACTTCACCTGTAACTAGTTTTAGGCTGTGTTCACATTTAGCGGTTGCATCATGGCTAATGTATGGCTATGTTGTTGCCGGAGCCACATTCACTCGCGAGTTAGTATGTTCTTCAAGATGACTTCAGCTTATAGCTATTTGCTTGATAATGACTGCACCTACCCTAATGTTTAAATGCAGTAAATGTATGGCTATTTAAGTTTGAAGGCATGAAGTTAAAGTGATGTTCCCACCATGTACTTTGATGGCATACCGAAAGTCTCAGCTTTGAATGGAGAATCGTTCGACTGGACTCAGGATTCCAATAGAACAGAATGGAGAGTCGTGCACAAGAGCTCTAGCTCTTTATTCTTGACCAAGATTTTTGGGAGCCCAGTCCTGAGATAATCTCCAAAAAAGTGTCTACAAGTGTTACCCGCTGCAGAGGGTATCAGAAAGAACACCTTATGTCTATTAGATTAGGGATGACTGCCCAAGTAGGATTATTGGGATCCTCTACTGGAGTTAGTAAATTACTGTATATATAAGGTTTTCCTGTTAATAGGTGGTGTTCCACCAGACTTGATAATAGAAAAGGAGCTATTCCTTCAGAAGTAGAAAGGGATATATTGAGAGGTTAGAAATCAGGTTTTTAAATAGTGCGTATAGAAGTTAAGTGTTATACATAATAAAAGTTACGTTTTAGTGCTGTATAGATTAGAACTGATAGAGTTTAAGTTTGCCTATGGCAAAATAGTAAATACAGTCCTGAGATAGGAGCAGGTTCCAGAAGTGAGGAGAGATTTCCAGCAAAAAAAATAAATCCATACAACTTACGATTCACACACATGCCTATCACAATTTTCGCATTCACCAAACTGTATAGCTGGCACGGTCCATTTTGGTAGGAAGTGTTTGATACTCAGGTTGAAACTCGGATTGTGTTTCCACTGCTTCAGTGAATTGTACATCACTACAGTTAGTGTTTGTATTGTGCAGAGGGATCTGAGGCTTCTCTTCAGCTGTGTGACAATAGAAATCCATAAAGTTCCCGATGAACAATTACTATGTTGAATTTGCTTTTACTTATTAAAATGGTGGCACTTTGTAATAATGAAACTATAAACTGATTTCTTCAATATGATCTGTTCCACTGTTAAAGGTTTTTTTTCATCATGCTGTTTCATAGAGCCACAGCCAGCTTCAGACTCGCACGTCCTGATCAGGCTGTGGGTGGTTCTGTAGCATGAATTGGCATATCAGCTCTGCTATTCCTAGCTCATTCTGTTAGGCTATGTCTCCACAGCAAAGTTAAATCTGACAGTATTTTAACTTTGCCGTGCGTCACCACCTTTTTTGTGGTCAGATTTCGGATTTCCAGCTGCCCAGTACATGGGCTACATGGGAATCTGAGTGGAATCCGGTGGAAGATAGAAAATGTTCTATCTTCAGTCCAGACGCCAAGCGCCTCTAGTAGCAAACCGTACTGTGTAGACCCCAGCACGGAATTTCTATTGAAGTCTACACAGTTATGGGTACAGTCAAATTTTTGGTGGATTCAAAATATTGAATCTGCTGAAAATCTGACAAGAATCCAGTGCTGTGTAGACATAGTCTTAGGGCCGAATGGGACGGATTTTAGCTGTAATGCGCGGAGTATTTGCTCTCCAATACGGCTAAAATCCGTCCCAGTCATTACGGTAATCCACAGTTCTCATAGAGAACTATGGATTCCCATTCCTCTCCCTGCTCGGCGAATACACAGATGGGGAGAAAGTGTAAATTATGTACGGCGTGTACGCGCCGTGAATAATGAATGTCTATGGGGCCAGCGGGCTGCCGGCCCCACCCCCGCTGCACGGCAGCCGGCAGAATTGCGGGGCGAAATCCGTCCCCGCAATTACGCCGGCAATAAGCCGTGTGAACTGGCCCTTACAGTGAACTGAGGTTTGTAAATAGCAGTGTACAAAGCTACAGAGCTCTAAGGCTTATTACCTGTCATTATCTTAGGTAAACAAAGCTTCTGTGCTAGAGCTAAGCAGGAGGTGACTCACCATGGCCTAACTGAGTGACTGATGGCAGCTTAGAGCAATGAGAGATAAGAGAGAGCAGGAAGAAGTGGTTGGTAACTACAGAAACTTGTGTGCTCTAAGAGAAGAGAAAATCTTCTTTATCTCCTAAACAAAATCAACATAGCAATGTATTTGGTAATAGTCTTCATTTACCTTTCACGACATGTCAAAGTTTTTTATTGTGGTGAGAAAACCCCTGTAATATTACTTACGGGAGTAACTTTTATTCATAGAACCCCATAACAAAATAAGATTGGCCCCTCCACCTAATGATCTAAAACAGCAGCGGCAATTATTAATGGTATAAATAATAGCATTATATATTAGAGAACCCAAATAGTAGCGCTGGATAGCAGAAAGCCACCAACTTCTATTTTCTTACAAAAAGTTATATTGTTCTTGGATCTAAATGGAGACCTTCAGCCTCTGGTTTTCATAGCAGTTGCTATGACTGCTGTGGCACCTAATTTGGTCCCCTGAACTTCTGGGTCCCTTGGCTGTTGTGCCTATAGTTACTTCTATGCCTTCATGGGGTCTCACTACATTGATTCATCTTACCTCAGTCCTGTTTTCTTTGTTTCACTTTGAATTCAGGGGCGTGTCTACTGGCTTCTACTAGGATGCATTAGAAGCCAGGTCTGTAGCTATAGCAACCAGTGCTGGCAGCCTATCAGAAGAGATCAAACAGGTCTGTAGTTATAGCGACCTGAGGAGCTGATGCAGGCCATATAAGAGGGGATATCTAGTAATAGGTAGGACACTGTTAATGGACACACATTGCAAAGTGACTTGTTTTTGCAAGAACTTTAAAGGGGTTGTCTCACTACATTGATTCATCTTACCTCAGTCCTGTTTTCTTGGTTTCACTTTGAATTCAGGGGCGTGTCTACTGGCTTTTACTAGGATGCAGTAGAAGCCAGGTCTGTAGCTATAGCAACCAGTGCTGGCAGCCTATCAGAAGAGATCAAACAGGTCTGTAGCTATAGCGACCGCAGGAGCTGATGCAGCCCATACAAGAGGGGATATCTAGTAATAGGTAGGATACTGTTAATGGACACATAATGCAAAGTGACTTGTTTTTGCAAGATCTTTAACATTAAAAGCAATCCTTGTAGCGAGTCAACCCCTATAAGAGCTGTTCTGTGTTCATGTAGCCGTCACTAAAGTTTTCACCTAATTGTTGTCCATGATCCGTATGTTTCCATTTTAATCACAGTGTCAGGAAATAGATGGAAGACCTAAACTGTACACAATTATGCAACTTCTCAGCTTGCTATAACGATAAATGGCTGGTTAAACTTCCACCAAGCCACCCTGTACCTGATAGCGTATGTTATAAAAATGCATTATTTCTTCATTCAGTAGCATAGGTTCAAAGGTGGTTCATAAACATACTGCATGCCGTGCAGAAATCTACCTGGGACACCCAGGACTTGTCAGGCTACACCTGCTGAGATATAATGCGGCTATGAAGATAACACTCTGAATAATTTATGAAGGTAGCTCTGGGCTCTCTCGCTGCAGACACCATGTTGTGTTGTTTTTGGCTACCTTCGCTTGGTGGCATAAACATACCAATGAGCTTATGATTTGTCATACTTTGTACTGCATATTTAATGGCTGATACACATCACACACTTTTTGTTTTTCTGTCTTCTTCCTCCATTTAGATCATATTTTTTAGGTTATTTGAATAGCATAGGAAGGTAATGAAGGGATCAGCAATCCTTATGTCTTAGTGCTTTCCTGCCATCTCCTTTGTGCCCATATCTTGACATGAAGAATTTCCACAGACATAGCTCGTGTCATTGAGTACAACTATCTTTATGGATTCAATAAAAAATATTAAAAACCTCTTGAGAAAGCTTGGCGAAAGGCGCATCGAGGCTATCCCATTTCCTTGGCAGTGCATCTCCTCCATTCCTGTATACACTTGGTAATGTATGGGTGTAAGAGTTGTGGCATTATTGTATGCCCATCTTGATGTGTCTATATACTATTTAATCACTTGATCTCTAATATAAGACACTTTAATACTAATGTTAAATATTATAGGTTATACACTTTAGGGCTTGTTCACACGACGTTTTTGTGATCCGTACAACGGATCTAACAATTGTCAATGTGATTAACATTGCTTTCAATGGCAAAAGCGCATCACTATTCACACGAGTGATCGCCGATGCGCTTTTCGCGATGCGCTTTTCGGATCCGTTTTAAGAATTGACATGTCAATTCTTATTGCGTTTTACGCAAGAGAAATCCCCATAGGAAATAATGGAGTGCGCTTTTGGCATCCCGAAAGCGGTTCCAAAAGCGCAGCATACATTTGGGTGCGTTTTGGATCCGCTTTCGATGCCAAAAACGCATCCATAAAACGCATTGGATTTAAATTAAATATAAAATTTGAATATTATGTTTGGGTTATATTTAGTTTATAAATGTATATAAATATATATTTATATAAATGTATATAATTATATATATAAATGTATATAATGGTATATAAATGTATATTTATATAAATGTATATAAATATATATATATGTATACTAAATATATATTTAGTTTATAAATTATTTAGTTTATAAATGATTGTTATTAATTCATTTACATCGGGTTGGTTTGAAAACTATTGGTTGATTTAAAAAAAAGATGGGGGGGCGGGTTCTAAAATCATAGGTGTATAAACAGTTGATTGACACTAGGTAAAAAAGGTTTTTTCTTGGTCATTGATAGGTTATATTATATTTAAATTGCAGTTTGATAGGTTGATTTAAATAAAGCATTGAAAAAACGGATCCAAAAAACGGATCCGTAAAACACATGCAAAACGCATCCAATACGCATCCAAAAAAGGATCAGCTGTTGCGTTTTCTGGATCCGCTTTTTGGATTGCAGTTTGCATCGAGTTTTCGCAGGTTAAAAACGGATCCGTAAAACGCATCCAAAATGGATCCAAAACGTCGTGTGAACGAGCCCTTAGATAACTTTCTATATTCAGGAATGGTGTGATTTGTATGCCTTGTTTGATATGGGCATTATTTTTAATTGTTTTTAGCCTTAAATTTGTCCTATTTGTGACATATTGGTGTTAATATTTATTATTGAATAAATAAAGATTGTCAATATATATTTCCCTATGACTTTTTTGTCATTGTATTTTTTTGGGGGGTTAACATGTTTATGTGATATATACTGTAGACTGAGCATTGGACCTTATTGAATTGGTGATTATAGCTCGTGTCATTGCCAGGATGAGAGTGCTGATTTTGAGAAGATCGTGTCCTGCACCCAAAGTTCAATGAGAACACAGATTTCCTGTTACACTGCTTCTGCTGTAGCAATTGTACAGTGATTCCTGTGGAGCACGTTAGAAGCTTTGTGCCTGTAGCTATCTTTAGCATTTTATACTGGCAGTCACTTGTTCATTCTATAAACTCTGCATCCTGTGTACTTTTTAATTTCATCTCTGAACATTGCTGGATACATAGATCAATCTGTTTGCAGAACTCTCAGGGGGTATAATATCTATGCAAATATTATAATAGTGTGAGTATTTCTTGAATGAAACGATGCCACTTTAAAAGCAATAAACCCTGATCTAATGTTTCCTCATTTAGAGGGCTTACATCTGCTTTCTATTTCATTTTACAGCTTTTCATATTAACCCTGGTGCCCCCTATCTGGTAGAACTTAGAAAGTGAAATGAATGTATTTTGTTGCTTCCTTTATGGGTAACCAGAGAATGTCTAAGGCTTAACATTAAACCAATGGGGCATTCTACATTTTTAAAGGCTAGAAATTGCCCATGTATGTAGCGTTAGTAGAAGCAAAGTCTTAGAAACGACAAGCATAACGCAATTTCATGGGCCAAGTATCTCCTAGTCTAGGTGAGTCGAATGCACTTTCTCAGCAAAGACCATTTTTCCAGAACTGATTCAGGTAGTAGGTGTTACTTAAAGGGGTTGTCTCTCCACAAGGATTGCTTTTTATGTTAAAGATCTTGCAAAAAAAAGTGACTTTGCAATATATGTCCATTGACAGTGTCCTACCTTTTCCTAGTTCTCCACTCTTGTATGGGCTGCATCTCCTCCTCAGGTCGCTATAGTTACAGACCTGTTCAATCTCTCATGATAGGCTGGCAGCGTTGGTTGCTATAGCTAGAGACCTGGCTTCTACTGCAGCCTAGTAAAAGACAGTAAACACACCCCTGAATTCAAAATAAAATCAAGAAAACAGGACTGAGGTAAGATGGATCAATGTAGTGAGGCAACCCCTTTAAAGCAAGGCAACTAGGGGTACTCCTAGGTAGGTAGAGGGCTATTAAAAATGATGGTAGAGAATTAAAGGCCTATAGTTAAAGGGATTTTGTCATCATGCTGTTTCACAGAGCCTGCTCTTCACAGCCAGCTTCAGGCTTACACTTTCTATTCAGACTGTGGGCAGTTCTACAGCAGTGACTGACATTTCAGCTGTGCTACTCCAGCACTAAGCTGCAGAGCTCTAAAGGGTAATGGTTTGTCAGTAACAAAGATAAACAAGCTTCTATGTTGCTGTTAAGACACAGCAGGATGTGTCGACACCATCCCGGCTGGAGCTATTAAGCAAAGAGAGGTGGTCAGCAGCCTAGTAAACCTTCAGGAAATGAGAACTGCTCTAACTCTGAGAGGAAGCAAAATCATAACAGCAATATATTTAGTAATAGCTTTTAATTACCTCTACATGTTTAAAGCTAATCAATGTGGTGGGAGTACACCTTTAAAGCAACATCAGTGGTAAATGACCAGTGACTGAAAATCAAAGCAAAACTAAATTAGTTGCATGCATGTATTGAACATTTGTAGCATATAGGTAAAACTTGGATAGATAGCTTGTCTTTTCATGTTAATAAATTTGTGTTTTGTCCTTTTGGCTGTGTATACAAAGGCTATAATTTAGAATCCCCCTGTATATTGATGGCCAGGAACATTAGGCCAGTGGACCCTAGCCACCTGTGACTTGTCCCTCTTGCTATGTAGTTACATAACTGATTCAGGTAGTAGGTGCTACTTAAATCAAGGCAACTGAAGTCCTAAGCTGTAACAGTATACACTGTGGCATTGGAGACATATCCAAACCACTATCCAGTGATAGTTTGGATGGTATATATACTATATCAAACCATTCATCATCTAAATATTTACACAGCATAAATTATTACCAGTATATTCACATTAAATTTCTCCTCACCTGTTTTTGAGTGACTCCTGACTCTCCATCAAAGTCTAATGTGGCTCAGAAAGAACAAGAGGTTTTATTAGGCAATATCATCATTAGCTATAGAATAATCTTTAGGATTTTCCAGTAAGGCTACGACTACATGGCAAGCACAAAATACTGGTTGGATACTAATCAAAATCTGACCAGTATTTTACACTCTGTTTTCGTTTCTCGTCGTGTTTTTTGAGGCGGTTTCGGATTTTGGGAGCCCCATTCAATGAAACAGTACTATAATCTGTTTCCAAGTAATATACGGCGAATTACAGAACATGCTCTAAGTTTTGTTTCAAAATCGTCTGTTTTGAAGTCCGACTTCAGGAAATCTGAGCTGTGTAGACTACATCTCGGATTTTCTGTTGAGGTCTATGGGTATGATTTAAAGTCGGATTTTTGCAGATTCTAAACACTAAGGGCGATATGTCAGAAAAGAGACGCTTCCACACCAGTTTTAAGGCGCATTAAATGAGTGTATAATGCGCCTGAATAAACCTGTCAAAAATCTGGCTTGTGGTATGCCTTGTATGGCATATTTAATGCACCAAAAAAAGGCGCATAGCATATCATTGCTAGCATATTTGATGCTTCTACTTTAGACGCATTAAAAGATACCTGGCATAAAATGCACCTAGTTTTGGTGTACGACAGTTCATTTATATAGAGCATAGGGCGCCACCAGTTTTTGGGTGCAAAATACACCCAAAAAATGGTGCAGCTGTAATGGGACATGTCGCCATAAGTCCGCTTAAAAATATGACTTTAAACCAGTGCCATGGAGATGTAGGCTAATAATCGCTACAGCTGACCATACATCTTGGTTTGCTTATTTGGCCAACAACGGTCTTCTGACTGCAATATAAACATTCACACTTAGGGCCACATGTATGAACCTGTTTAGATCTAAAACTCACTTTTTTGCCCATAGTAACCTATGGGCAAAAGAGTGAGTTTCAGACCTAAACCGGTTCATACATGTGGCCCTTAGATTGCACATATAATAGATGTTTAGTTCAAGTGCTTAAAGGGGTTTTCTCACCACAATTATTAACATGTATTTTATTAGCTTTTAACATGTAGGGAAAGGATAAATAAAGACTATTACTGAATACGTTGCTGTTTTGATTTTCACTTTGTTCAGGAAATAAAGGAGGTTTTATCTACTGTCTTATCTACTAGTGAACAGAAGTTTCTCTTGGTTACCAACCACCTCTCCCTAATCTTTCTGTTTCTTACCCAATTGCTCTAAGCTGCCTTCTGGCCATGGTGAGTCATTCCCTGCTGAGTCTTATCTCTAGTACAAGAGCTTGTTTACCTAAGTTAATGACAAGTTTTAACCAAGTTCTGTAGCTTTGTCCACTACAGTTTATAAACCTCCTACATTCAAATCACTGTAACAGGAATAGCTAAGAACAGCAGAGCACAGCCCAATCATGAAGTGTGCGTTTGAAGCTAGCTGAAGCTCTGTGAAACAGCATGGTGGGCAGGGCCAGACTGGGAATAAAAATCAGCCCTGGCACTAATTCCCCAGCAGCCCACACACAATATCCGCTTAAAAAAATTTCCCTTGTTCTCGCACCTCGCCACTTTCTAAAATAAACTACACTATAAAGCTGCTTTCACACGGAGCACTTTTGATGCATTTTTTATGTGTTTTTGGTGCGTTTTTGTGCAGAAAGGCAGAGCAGTTAATGCTGTACATTTTTGTACAAAAAAACGCATCAAAAAATGCTCCAAAACCGCTCTGTGTGAGAGCTCCCTAAACACAAGCAAGAAAGAAAAAGTGGTGCAGAGAAACCCCTCATCACAGAGTCAGGTGTGCACTTGCTTTACAATCCAGGACAAGTCCACACTGACACTACATAAGCACCAACATAACCTACAACCCCAACAATCACATCACCAGTAGTCAGGTCACCATCACATGAATACAGCACTGATTCAACACAGAAGTAAAATGACCCCTGACAGCAGGAACTCACAGGAGACGTCAGCGATGATGGGAGTTGTTCTCTTCTCCTTTTCTTCTTCTGGCCCAAACCTCCATGACGTCTTCCCTGATGAGTCGTTCCCTTCCATTTCTTTTTCTGTCTGGTACAGCATGCAATTTCTTCTTCTCCTGGTCACTACTCGCCCCTGTAGAATTTACCACAATACATCTTAGACTCCTCTCTTTTTCAGCACTTTCCTATCAATTCCCCAAACAGCGTATGTTAGACCGTAAAAATTAGAAATTAAAAAATGTCAGATAAGTGGCAAGTAAATAGGTAGACCGCCATTAGGTAGGTAAACAGGGCCTTCCTCCATTAATTTGGTAGGTAGACAGCGCCTACCCCTGTAATTGACCCCCAGTAACT
This sequence comes from Phyllomedusa bahiana, assembly GCA_025379985.1. Classification (NCBI taxonomy): domain Eukaryota; kingdom Metazoa; phylum Chordata; class Amphibia; order Anura; family Hylidae; genus Phyllomedusa; species Phyllomedusa bahiana. Next base: position 40,613 of record JAODAL010007613.1, read on the forward strand.
AGCCAGGTAGCTGGGGCTGCCCCGAGTAACTAGCCGGGTAGCTGGGGCTGCCCCCAGTAACTAGCCGGGTAGCTGAGGCTGCCCCCAGTAACTAGCCGGGTAGCTGGGACTGCCCCCTTAACTAGCCGGGTAGCTGTGGCTGCCCCCAGTAACTCGCCGGGTAGCTGGGGCTGCCCCCAGTAACTAGCCGGGTAGCGGTGTCTGCCCCCAGTAACTAGCCGGGTAGCTGGGGCTGCCCCCAGTAACTAGCCGGGTAGCTGGGGCTGCCCCCAGTAACTAGCCGGGTAGCTGGGGCTGCCCCAGTAACTAGCCGGGTAGCTGGGGCTGCCCCAGTAACTAGCCGGGTACTGGGGCTGCCCCAGTAATTAGCACGGGTAGCTGGGATGCCCACAGTAACTAGCCGGGTAGCTGGGGATGCCCACAGTAACTAGCCAGGTAGGGCCAGTAATTAGCCAACAAGGGCCAGTATGTAGGCAGGGCCAGTATGTAGGCAGTCAGGGCCAGTAATTAGCCAACTAGGGCCAGTATGTAGGCAGGCAGGGCCACTAATAGGCAAGCAGGGCCAGTATATAGGCAGGCAGGGCCAGTATATAGACAGGGCCACTTATAGGGAGACAGGGGCAGTATATAGGTAGACAGGGCTGGTATATAGGTAGTCAGGGCAGTATATCGGTAGCCAGGGCTGGTATATAGGTAGACAGGGCAGTATATGGGTAGACAGGGCTGGTATATAGGTAGACAGGGCAGTATATGGGTAGACAGGGCAGGTATATCAGTAGCCAGGGCTGGTATATAGGTAGCCAGGGCAGCATATGGGCAGACAGGGCTGGTATATAGGTAGCCAGGGCAGCATATGGGCAGACAGGGCTGGTATATAGGTAGCCAGGGCTGGTATATAGGTAGCCAGGGTAGCATATGGGCAGAGAGGGCTGGTATATAGGTAGCCAGGGCTGGTATATAGGTAGCCATGGCAGCATGTGGGCAGACAGGGCTGGTATATAGGTAGCCAGGACTGGTATATAGGTAGCCATGGCAGCATATGGGCAGACAGGGCTGGTATATGGGCAGACAGGGCTGGTATATAGGTAGACAGGGCAGTATATCGGTAGCCAGGGCTGGTATATAGGTAGACAGAGCAGTATATAGGTAGCCAGGGCAGGTATATAGGTAGACAGGGCAGTATATGGGCAGACAGGGCTGGTATCTAGGTAGACAGAGCAGCATATAGGTAGCCAGGGCTGGTATATAGATAGACAGGGCAGTATATGGGCAGACAGGGCTGGTATATAGGTAGCCAGGGCTGGTATATAGGTAGACAGGGCAGCATATGGGCAGACAGGGCTGGTATATAGGTAGCCAGGGCTGGTATATAGGTAGACAGGGCAGAATATGGGAAGACAGGACTGGTATATAGGTAGCCAGGGCAGGATATGGGCAGACAGGGCTGGTATATAGGTAGCCAGGGCTGGTATATAGGTAGCCAGGGCAGCATATGGGCAGACAGGGCTGGTATATAGGTAGCCAGGGCTGGTATATAGGTAGCCAGGGCAGCATATGGGCAGACAGGGCTGGTATATAGGTAACCAGGGCTGGTATATAGGTAGACAGGGCAGTATATCGGTAGCCAGGGCTGGTATATAGGTAGACAGAGCAGTATATAGGTAGCCAGGGCAGGTATATAGGTAGACAGGGCAGTATATGGGCAGACAGGGCTGGTATCTAGGTAGACAGAGCAGCATATAGGTAGCCAGGGCTGGTATATAGGTAGACAGGGCAGTATATGGGCAGACAGGGCTGGTATATAGGTAGCCAGGGCAGCATATGGGCAGACAGGGCTGGTATATAGGTAGCCAGGGCTGGTATATAGGTAGACAGAGCAGTATATAGGTAGCCAGGGCAGGTATATATAGGTAGACAGGGCAGTATATGGGCAGACAGGGCTGGTATTAGGTAGACAGAGCAGCATATAGGTAGCCAGGGCTGGTAGATAGATAGCCAGGGCAGTATATGGGCAGACAGGGCTGGTATATAGGTAGCCAGGGCTGGTATATAGGTAGCCAGGGCAGCATATGGGCAGACAGGGCTGGTATATAGGTAGCCAGGGCAGCATATGGGCAGACAGGGCTGGTATATAGGTAGCCAGGGCTGGTATATAGGTAGCCAGGGCAGCATATGGGCAGACAGGGCTGGTATATAGGTAGCCAGGGCTGGTATATAGGTAGCCAGGGCAGCATATGGGCAGACAGGGCTGGTATATAGGTAGCCAGGGCTGGTATATAGGTAGACAGGGCAGTATATCGGTAGCCATGGCTGGTATATAGGTAGACAGAGCAGTATATAAGTAGCAAGGGCAGGTATATAGGTAGACAGGGCAGTATATGGGCAGACAGGGCTGGTATCTAGGTAGACAGAGCAGCATATAGGTAGCCAGGGCTGTATATAGATAGACAGGGCAGTATATGGGCAGACAGGGCTGGTATATAGGTAGCCAGGGCTGGTATATAGGTAGCCAGGGCAGCATATAGGCAGACAGGGCTGGTATATAGGTAGCCAGGAAGCATATGGGCAGACAGGGCTGGTATATAGGTAGCCAGGGCAGCATATGGGCAGACAGGGCTGGTATATAGGTAGCCAGGGCTGGTATATAGGTAGCCAGGGCAGCATATGGGCAGACAGGGCTGGTATATAGGTAGCCAGGGCAGCATATGGGCAGACAGGGCTGGTATATAGGTAGCCAGGGCTGGTATATAGGTAGCCAGGGCAGCATATGGGCAGACAGGGCTGGTATATAGGTAGCCAGGGCAGCATATGGGCAGACAGGGCTGGTATATAGGTAGACAGGGCAGCATATGGACAGACAGGGCTGGTATATAGGTAGACAGGGCTGGTATATAGGTAGCCAGGGCAGCAGATGGGCAGAAAGGGCTGGTATATAGGTAGCCAGGGCAGCATATGGGCAGGACAGGGCTGGTATATAGGTAGCCAGGGCAGCATATGGCAGACAGGGCTGGTATATAGGTTGTCAGGGCAGTATATGGGCAGACAGGGCTGGTATATAGGTAGCCAGGGCTGGTATATAGGTAGCCAGGGCAGCATATGGGCAGACAGGGCTGGTATATAGGTAGCCAGGGCAGCATATGGGCAGACAGGGTTGGTATATAGGTAGCCAGGGCTGATATATATTTAGCCAGGGCAGCATATGGTCAGACAGGGCTGGTATATAGGTAGTCAGGGCAGCATATGGGCAGACAGGGCTGGTATATAGGTAGCCAGGGCTGGTAGGCCTGAAGTCTCTGCTTCCTCTTCTATCTTCTTCCCCGGAGGCCGCCGGCAGCAGACTGCGGGGCCGCGGAGCGGGCACGCGATGACATCATCACATCGCGCGCCTGCCCCGCGGCCTCCTGGGAGCTGAACAGACGGGATCTTCTGATCCCAGATGTTCAGCCTCGGCTGCTGCTTGCACCGCACGGTGCAAGCGGCGGCCATGATGGCTGCATGGTTGGGTCGGTGACCCGGCTGTGCAGCCGTGTGGCGAAGGGGGCCTGTTGGTCCCCTGCCACAGGGGTCCGGTCGCTGATGCGACCATTGCGGCCCCTGTAGCGCGCCACAGACAGGCGCCGCGACTCAGGGCCCGCCGGGGGAAACACTGGTCCCCTCGGAGGGCGATCCAAACCGGCCCTGCGGCCCGGACCCCAGCGGTCCGCCGGGCACATGCCCGGTTTGCCCTATGGGCAGTCCGGGCCTGATGGTGGGGCAACCTCTCTAAGGTGTTTTTTTTTGTTAGAAGATGATTATGCTATCAACACAGTCCATGGTTCATTGACGGTTAGAAGAGCTTTTTGTCTGAGGGTCCCAAGCTTTAAAAAGACAGTCACACTGAACATGTTGCCTTATTTGTGGCATGTTTTGTAGCCAGAAGAGCTTAGCGGCGTGTATGGCAGCGAGTCCCTAAATTTAATTTGATCTGGGTTCCTGACCGCAGTATTGCCAATACTGTCCTGATGGTGATCCCGGACATAGCTGTCAATCCTAAAAAGGACCAATCTCTGGACTCCCAATTCCATAATGAGCAAGGATTTTAATGAATAAATTTAAAATTCATACAAAATCTTTTCCCAATCCCAAAATTGTACATTAGTTAATGCTTCTCCTGCTCTATAAAAACCTTCACGCATTTTAGACATTAGGGACCACATGTATGATACGGATTTGGTCTAAAACTCACTTTTTTCCCCATAGAAACCTATGGGGAAAAAAAGTGAGTTTTAGACCAAAACCGTTTCAAAGTCCAACAAAAGCTCACTAAAGGATGTGAAACTAGTTTGTGAACATACAGACAATTGGAGTTACATCAGGCCTGATGTGTATAAGACTTGGTTCTTGCATTCTGGCAGCCGGATATGGGCAAAACCACAGCTGAATGTAGCAGCCAGTGACTGCATAAGTTTGCTGGTTATATCGCAATTTTACCAACAAAGCCACATGCAGCTACCAATGTGTGTGAACCCTCCTTAAAGGACCCTTCTTAGTTCATTAGACAGGGCTTTTAGGTGCACAGTAGTGCCAGTAATTTTGCTATCTGCAACTGAATATTGCATTTCTCACTGCTGCCATTGGGTCACGTAACTCTGAGTTGCTGAAACACGCAGCATGGTGAATCTCTCTACGTATTCAAATGGAAGGTTCAAAGTCAGTCTCCTAGGACTGCATAGAGGGACAGACTTGTTGCCAGCATTAAACACATGGTGTCTTTCAGCCAGTGAGAGTGCAGGTCACATGACCTAGCAGAACAATATTTCATCAATCAGAAATCCTATATTCAGCTACAGGTATGCAAAGTTACGGGGGCTTCTGAGCAACCTCAAAGCATTATTTAGTAAACTAAGGGGGGAAAAGGTTTACGTATACAGTGATTTCTCAATTTACCATGGCCTCTGGATACAATGGTCTTTCCTGGGACATTATAGGTTAAAACCGGACTCGTCATACAATGTCACAGACGAACTGGCGAACTGCAGGACATGTAATTGACTGGAAGATTCAACCACTCATAAATATTAAACATCTTTATTAGTGAAGTGCATGCAGTGATTGGTCATCTAGTAGCGCCTTTCTACAGTACAGTTTAGTACTACATGTTCTGTACTGCTGCTTACATGTGCCACAAAGAGCAACTCCTTTGGGCACCAGGTGACTGGCCTATTTTCCTTTTTCTCTTGGTACATTTGCCCAGATGTATGAAAAGTGTCCTTGTGGAAAGTGTCTTAGGTAGGGCTGTAGCAAAGTTGAGTTGATACTTATGTTTGAAAGTATCTCACAGCACTTTATAAATGTGTCACGTTGAAAGACAAACTGCCCGTGCACCAAAAAAGCGTCTTGGCCTTGACACTTTGAAAATGGCATCAATAACAACACATGAACTGTGACACTTTTTGGCATGAGAGCTACAAAAATGTGTCTTATCGCACAAATTGGTATAGACATGGCCCCTGAAGAGTGGCACAGACAAAAGTGTTGGTCTTGTCAGACAGACTTGTTCTTTTTGGTGCAAATACTTTAGGAATAACTCTTACATGGTGCATGAGATTATTTCTATCTTAACTGACGCAGCAACTTTCATACATCTGGTCCATTGTCTTTTAAGTACATGACCCAAGGATGCTTCTATCCTCAAAACAGAAAATGATTTTCAGTTTTCAGCATCACTTTCTGTTATACTGTATCTAAGGATTGCTTTATCTGCAGGGCTGGGACAAGGTATTCTGGAGCCCTAGGCAAATAAGGCATGTAGCGCCCCCACCTCACTCCATACCTCTTTGCAACCTCTTCCTGCCTGGCATAAAGTGGAGCCCTAGGCGGTCACCTACCTTCGCCTACCCGTCGCCCTGGCCCTGTTTATCTGTATTAGTTATGTGCTTAATTTTTAATATATTTATTTTGCATTATGTTGGGTGACATGTTTTTGCTTCGTAACCAACTACCAGTCTTCCATATTTATATATTTACTACCAGTTTTCCATGGTTATAGAAAACACAAGTTAAACATACAGTGGTCGTCCAGGAACCAATTAATATTGTATGTTGAGGGACTGCTGTCCTTGTCATATAAAGATTGGATTCAAAGCATAAGTGGCTGGTTTGTGTACACACAGAGAGGAAATGAACTTACAGTATCACTGTCTTATTAAAGGAAACAGTGCAGATTGGCCTGGTAGTCTAATTAAGGAAAAACAGCAAAATACCAAAAGCAGAAGTCCCTTGAAACTATCTGAAGAACAAAACAGGAAGAGAGCTGCTAAGAATGTCCACATGGTTTGATCTAATGTCTCCTAGTGCAGTGTATGGTCACAGAACCTGTTGTCAGTGGTTCCCTGTTGAGGCTGCATTTGTAAAACATTACAATAGGACATTTATATTTTTATTGAATACGATGAAACAAGTTACTGATTATGTGTGTAGTCATTGGGTAAATTACCAAGTGACAGAGACTTATTGTAAAGGCAGGAAATGAAAATAGGTTGTTTTTTTTGCTTTCTACAGTGCTTCTCTTGGCCAGATAAATAACAAGCATTTGCAAGACATATAACATGTTATTTCCTTGTATACAGAATATTTTTGAACCTTTATCCTGTACAACAATAAACATGTCAGTCATACACTTGATTCTCTACAATATACGCATTTCGAGCAAATATACTTAAAAAAACAATGTATCTTGTACTTATCAACAGAGTATTATGGGGTGAGAACTCATTTGTTAGAAGTACTGTTGAAAGTTCCAGGTAAGTGCATGTCCCCACGGCATGGGTTTGCGGCCAGTTTTTCAGACGGTTTGCAGGTTTGCAAACCGTCTGAAAAACCGGCTGCAAACGAGCACAACAGGCTTCTCTGGAAAACCCGTGTAGCAGTCCCCGCTGCACGGGTTTTCTGCCCGGCAGATTTTCAAACCGCCGTCCCGAAAACATTCTGCATGCACTTTCTTCCGTCCGGTTTTCGGACGGAATATGTGCATGGGAAGGGGGAGGGCTTTTCTCCGCTCATCGCGGAGAAAAGCCCCTCACCCCTCCCCCTCCCCTCCGCGGCCGTGGGGACGGCACACAAACCGGACAAATTCCGGTTGGATAAACCGACCGGTATTTGTCCATTGCCGTGTAAACGGCCCCTAACACAGAAATTCATCTTCTGACACCGGCTTCAGTAATCACCTGCAGAGATCTAGTTGATTGGGACTGGGTCTAAAACTTGTTATAGTGAGCTGGACGTTGCTATTTAAAGATAAAATGATCTGAATACCTTTATCGTCTCTTAAAGTATGTTCACACAGTGTAATCTCGGCGTATTGTGCGCGCCTCTTTACGGCGGGTGTTTTAGAAGTACACACTGGCCAGTGCCTACTTCTAAAGTGCTCTACCCTGGCCCCCATTCACTCCTGGGGAAAAGGCAGGTAATCATAGCTCTCAATGAGAGCTATGAATTACCATATTTGGGGGCCATACTTCAGGCGTATTGCAGCACAATGACACCCCGAAATACAACCCAAAATTATAACGTGTGAGCATACCCTAAGGCTGGGTTCACACTACTCTAGAAACCATTGCAAAAATTATGGCAACAGAATCCTTAGAGGGTGATCACCTACCTTTTTTATTTTGATGCAAAGTATTTGTTTAATAGCTGAACAATCTGGCTTCATGAAACATAACTCAAAAAAAGTAACTTATTTTAATAAATAGTATAAAAAGTAAATTAGTCTGCTGTTAAAAGGGATTTCTCACATGCATTACTGAGCTCTTAGACTTAGCTAGTTTAAAAAAAACATGACCCCAAAAAGAGGGTTGTCAATCAAAATAATGAAAGTGACAGTGACGGGGCAGTGGCGGTTTTATCCAGGGCGCAGGTCCCGGATAAAACTGCCTAGTGACGCAGCTCGCTCAGGCCAGCTCTGATACAAAATTGAAATTGTCTGGCGGGCCAAAGTTTGACACCCATGCACTAGAGCTTCACAGGTTGCCACTGGAATCCGGCTGGTATTTGCATACTGCACCCTTAGTTACAAATTTTTTATTTTTTTTTGCAGGAAGCCAATAAGCATAAAAAATGCTGTGAAATAAGGGGCAGAAATCCTATATCACAATGTGTGAACATATACTAAAACTAGTTTCTAATGTTTAGCCATTATCTGCCCAGTATAGCTTTATGCTGAAAAACATGATAGGACTTTTAGTTTTAAAATATTTTTTTCTTAATTTTTTTTCAGGCAGTAGATAAGCATAAAATGTAGCAAAAGTCATGTAAAAAGGTAAAATAGGGGACAGAAATCCTATGCCACAGATTTGTACCATGTATTACAGTGTGTAAACATACCCTAAAATCGGTTTCTAATTTTTAGCCGTCGTTTGTCTTGGAGTCCAGTAAAGCTGTGTGCTGAAAAGGTTGATAGGACTTTTAGTGCTACAATAGCTTTTAAACCATATGTTTTTCAAACCTTCTAATTATTTTATTAGTGAGTTATTATTGTCTTCTTACAATATGAACATATTACAATACTGAGGCTATTATCAAGCTGCCACTTTCAAAAAAGGTGAGATTGCCTGTAGCTGAACCGTTCTAATGTGTATTTTTCTCTTGAAGTCGTTTATCCTTCAGTTCTTTGTGATGTTAACCAAAGCATTTAAAACAACAGGAATTAGTTCCAAGTAAAGAATAAAAATCTCGCAGCTGGCTGGCTTCCTATTAGTAATATTCAAGCTGCTTTTAACACTGGCTATGCAATAACTTGAGCAATACAATAACATTGTTGAGTCGTTTTGCATGTCACCTTGCAATGCTTTTTCTAGGTATGGGACCACAGGTTATTTAAATTAACAATGTGCAGGGAAGCAGCTAACATGTATAGTTCATAAACTCCTACTTCTTTCTAGTTGCTTGCTGTGATAATTATACATGGGTTTTTAGCACATTTTTGCAATACTGAAAACTATTTAACTCTTCGTATTTTAGTGGTCACAGTGGATGAAATCTCGGCATTCCCATTATACAACTCTGATTTTCTGCTGGTAACGATTGTTCATTTTGGAGAAGCTTGCAGATAGTGTCCTTGTGGGGTGACAGAAGGCAATACATCTGTTTACACAATGCAAAAATGGGTTTATGGGTTTGATGGGCGTAAGAGTTAAATCCTGATTTCATTAGCAAATATATTCATATACTGTATAACGCCTGGTTCAGAGCCTTCATTGCAGAGGTGTGACTGCACCTGTGTGACAACAGACACAACCAGTGACTGACAGATCCCATTGACTACAATGGGAACATTGGGTTTTCATGCTGGTGTCATTCATTTTAATAGAGAAAATAGTACAGCACACCATGCTATTTTTTTCCATAATTTTTTACAGCGGACCCGGTGTGACTGGACCCAGGGCTGTCTTAACAGCATTATGGGCCTCTAGGCATAACGGAGCAGTGGGCCTTGCCCAAATACATGACGTCACACCAGACCATGCCTCTAGCCATGCCCCAACACTCCCATATCAACATGCCACCTACGTTGGGACACCACTCTGACATCTTGTAGACAACCCACAGCCTACAAGACTAATTGGAAGTGCAGGGAACATATCCAGAGTATATGTCCATATCTCCACCTGTGGCCCCTATGCTTGTTGGACCCCTGGGCAACCGCTTAGTATGTCCAATAGATAAGACTGGACCTGATTAATTATGAACACAATTGACGCCTGATGAACCCCATTGACTATAATGGGGTTTGTTGGGTTTCCATTGTGGCATCCATCATTTTTACAGAAAAAATATTGGCGCATTCTACGCTATTTTTTTCTGTAGTTTTTTATACAATCTGTGATGGAGGCATCAATTGAGACCTCCGACGCAGATGTAAACAAGGCGTAAGGGTAAGAAACCATGCTGCATATAAAACTATGCACACCTTTGTTGACATTTCTGGGGATTCGTTTAGAAGTGTAGTCGTCCATCTAGTATATCTCTTCACACCCTTCACACAAGTATTTTTCATATTATTTTCTTATTGGACTTCATCTCTGCACATTTACTTGCTCAACTATATGTATGGATCTGATAGGTCTATTGTTTTCCACACTTGTTCAGGAATATTTTATACACCTTCTTACCACGTTTATTGTAAACTGTTATACTATCATATCACTCTTTAAGGCCACATTGTTTACAGTCGTTTCTTGTCCCATTTTTGGTCTCTGTCCCCTGCTATAGGACAGTACTATAATCTGCTGTTTTGGGCAGATTATAGAACATGTACTAATTTTTTGGGTCAGATTTGATATACGACCTCAAAGAATCCGAGCTGTGTAGACAACAGCTCGGATTTTCTATTGGGGTCTATGGGGATGGCTCACAGTCGGATTTTTGCGGACTCTGAATACTGAATCCGATTTAAAATCTGACTGTAAACCAGTCCAGTGGGGATGTAGCCTAATAAAGCTTTACTGAATGCGAAAGACTGTGCCCATCTGTGATGGTCATTTGCCACACAATTTTGCAGGTTAAGCTGTGACACTTCCAGTAAAATCGAAACTTTGTTTTATAGACCACAAGTAGTGTGTGATCTGTTGTGGATTACCTTGATTTGTTAGTGAGCTACTTAATGCTATATATATATATATATATATATATATATATATATATATATATATATATATATATATAGACAGTATAGGAGACACTTCTGTTAGGGGCCCTAATCAGAATTAACAAAAAAGGACCCACTGATATGATGCAATGCAGGAGCTGTTAATGGATGGGAGAGAGGGGAGGCAGATGATTTTGCTGTATGAGGCCCTGAGGTTACTTGTGGCAGCTATGGTTATGAAGACAACTACTATCACTATGTCCTAGTAGGGCTTATGAACAACAGGAGGACCTCCTGTGTGAGCCAGAATGGAGAGTTGCTCTGAAGCTGCTCTGCTCTAAGTAGCTCAAGTTATGATAGACCCAAACTTTCAATGTATTTTATGGATTGCCTTCACTCTGATTGGTCATCTTGCAGTACTACGTCACGGTCTCCCCATGCAATAGCGGTTTCAAGGGAAATGTCTGGCCTGGGAAGGCTTGTCGTGGCAAAATCAGCTGTTAACTGAGACCCAGACTTGCTTCTGTGGTTGATCTATAATATGAAAATGGTTTTCTTAACCTCTCTAACAAGAAAAGAGCATTGTCATTCTGAGGTACTATAGGAAAGGGTTTCACTTTTCTTATCCCCCTAAGCCTCAAACAGATATTTCTGAAACGGACATCCATTAAAACTAATAGAAGGCAGTGCTATTATTACTACTTTAAATACAATGATTGAGTCATATTATAGGCTTTTATGGACTTTCGTAGGAAAGCACTGATGCTGAGTGAGAAGTTCTGACGTCAGTGCTGCCGCAGCTGAATGGCTCTCCCACAACCTTAGGAATTTTTGTGGAGCTATGTCTGTGGGTGGTTATGAGAAGATCCAAAAAATGAACAAATTAAACAAAATCTTTAATTGACCTTTATGCTACTTTGTTTAATTTTTAAAAGGTCATGTTTTGGCCTTTCCTATCTTAAAAAATGTTAATGTGTAAAACTCTTAGTCATTAAAAGTCAAAATCATGACTCTTGAGTCAAGATGTTTCAATTGTAATGGCCTTAATACTATTTCTTTAGTATAGGCTTAGGGATTTTTACAGGAGGACTAAAGAAAGACTAAATACACACTATGCTAGTGCTAGTGGAGTGTGACTGCTAGGAGCATTAAAGGAGTTGTCCGCATTATGTAGCCTATTTATTTATTTTTTTTAAATACCCCGGAAAACCCCTTATGGTTTTATCCTTTCAATGTTTGTGAGCTGTTAAAGAAGGGAATGTTCATTATGTTTTGCTAATTTTATATATGTATGTGTTAAATTTCATATTGCATTACTATTCTACATGACAAATAACTTTTTTTATTTTTTATTTCAACACATTATGTGAGGGCTTGCCATTTGTAGGCTCAAGTGTAGTTTTTATTGGTAACATTTTGGCATACAGTATATACTGCTCACTTTTTAGTCTAACTTTATTTAGCAGGTGAGGTGACTAGAGATGGGCGAATTTCTCAAAAATTCGATTCGGTCACTTCGACGAATTTTCCGACAAAATTAGTTTCGGTCCGAATTACTTCGGCACAATCGCGTTAAAAACCTATTTCCAGGCTGCACAAGCCTGCAGGGTGCTGTAGAACTTTTGCCATGCTTAAATATGCAGAGGGAGCTGGGTGGTCTTCATACAATGTTGTGTTTTAGTATGACACGCACATGACTGCCGCCAAGCTTAGAATCGCTTCACTATAAAATTCCCGGCGCACTTAAAGGGAAAAACTGACCAAAAAACTGAAGGGAAATGTAGCCTAATAAAGTCAGCCAGCGAAAGCTGGAAAAAAACAAGCTGAGAGCTCAGGTGGCAACATTATTTACAAGTGTGGAGGTGAACGGCGGCAGCCACAGCACATGAGGTCAGAACCCGTGGCACAATGACATTCTGGAGGTTGCAAAACAGGAGGAGGCCACAGAGTGGGCACAATGACTGAGAGCGGGGGGTCCACGGCGGCAGCAGATAGGTCAGGCAGGGCACATACATTTTTGGAGGTGGCAAAACAGTAGCAGCCACAGAGTGGCACAATGACAGAGTGGAGGTCACGGTAGCAGCACATGAGGTCAGGCAGTGGCACAATCTCATTCTGGAGGTGGCAAAAACTGGAGTAGGCCACAAGTGGCACAATAAAAGAGTGAGGGCACGGCAGCAGCAGTATGAGGTCAGACATGGGCACAATGACACAGTGTGGAGGTCAAAGCACAGCCACAGCAGCAGCATGAGGGCAGACAGTGGGCACCCAAAGACATTCTGGAGGTGGCAAAAGAGGTGTAGGCCACAGAGTGGCACAATGACAGAGAGTGGAGGGCACGGCGCAGCACATGAGGTCAGACAGTGCACAGGGCACATTTGGGGTTGTCACGGCACCGCAAAGCAGAAAGGGGCATAGGGAGGCACAATGACAGTGTTGAGGTGGTGGCAATACCAGCCCCCGGGTAAAGAGGGGGGTGGCAGATGGGGAAACGCAGCAATTGTGGCACGGCGGGGGGGGCTTTAGAATATGGCTGACGGGTAGTTTAAACCCAGACTGACCCAAAGGCATTGGTTGGAAACCCTGGCCAAACCACCCTATTCACTTCCCAAAGGTCATCGTTCCACATTTCCCCCTGGACAAGGGGGTTCTCCTTGGGGTAACGAGGGCCCCCCCCCGCCGCACTAAAACACCCCGCTCTATGCCACACTACTGGGCCGGGGCAGGCACTTCTCACTCAAACTGGGCAAGTTGCGGCCAAACCCCATTTTTGGCTCCCCAGTAGTCAGGATCTTCTAACTGGGGTGGCAGAGTGCTGTCCAAGTGGCCACCACCTTTGGTTCGGGGACTGCCCCCGGGCCTGCTGCTGCTTGGGCGACTACCCTCCTCACTGGGGCGGGTGAAGGAAGCTGCTCATCATGACCCAACTTAGGTTGCTGCTATGGAGCTGGTACTGCTCCTACCCCCCCCACCTTCCCCAGCAGCCGCAGCAGTTTAGTGAGGCTGGGGAACCCCCCCCGACCTTTTCAGAGGGGACGATGCCGCACATAGGCCCGCGGCCAAAATGACTCGGGGGATTTCCCTATAGTATTTAAGTTTTCCTCCCTCTCAAAGCTGGAAAAAGGCTCCCTTTTGACCGGTAGCGATCCAATAGAGGAAGCCGAAGTCATCCCCCTGCCGATCTGACTTTTCGGCTGTCCCCTACCAGCAAATCACATGCTGCGGGGGCCCTCTGCCAAGTGACTCCGAGGGGGTCCCTGCCTCCTCTCCACTGTATACTGCCACGGGCTTGTGGTCTCGCCTCTCTTCCTCATCTCCTCACCTCCTCCCTGCTCCGCCCCCCTCCTCCTCCCCTTTCAGTCCCCAGCCCCCCCCCCCAAAAGTGCCCCCCAGATGTATCGCCACATCTCCCGTCCCCTGCCCAGACAGATTTTTTTGCACGTTTTCCAGGGCGAAGCATGGAATGAGTTTTCACCCCCATCTGGGACTGACAAAAATTTGGGGCCTCCTCGAATTCCTCAACAAACAGCAGGTGTCCCCCGCTAGCTGCCACGGCTGACATCAAGTTACACAGGGGAGTACTCCTGTCCCCCGGGTCATCAAAAAATCGTTAATGCCTTTCTCTTTCAACAGTCGGGCCAACATGTGCAGGCGGGAATTTTCCAAAGGGTGGAAACATCACATATCAGAGTGTGTTGGGGGGAGGGGCCCTTTTGCCGCCAACTCGGGAGGGGGGTTCCTGACTTTGTACGAATGGGGTAAAGTGAGCACAGTTTACTGGCCATTTTCCCAAAACCCTGAAGATCTTTAAAACTTCAGGAACCTTTTCACACCAGATTGAACAGGGCCATGCAGGGGCATGGGCCACCCTCCTTGGTTTCAGCGCGGGCACCATGTTCTCCCCCTTGTCCCCCACCATGTTTCCGATTTTCAGGGGGCGAGAAAGCCCACAAAACATTTTCTTCTGCAGACCCCGGAGCAGTTCCCCCCCTTGTGACTTTATTTGCCGAGGCAAGCCAGGTGTAGAACTGCGGACACCGTTTTACCCTACACAGTGGTTATGATGGCGCAGTCACTTGTGGAGGCCTGAGAATGGTGGTGGTGTGGAAGGAGGAGGATGCGGACAACTAGGCACAGAGCGGGCAGTTATGACGAAACGTGGAAGAGAAAGCGGCTTCTCCTGTCCATGTTGTTGGTGTGCCTGGGCAAGAGAAGCACATACCCATTCAACCCATTAAGAGGGACCGTAAAGGACATGTCCTCAGATGCCCTGAACCGAATTATACGCTACCAGACGTCCCTCGCTGCCGTTCACCTTGGAACCAAACCGCAGAATCTCAAGGACTGGCCCACTTTCTGTTCTACAAATATTAATAAGTGCTGGGCTACTCTAAGGCCCTTAACACTGAAAATAAATTACGGCTTGGAACCTCTCGCATCACTCATCTCGGCACCAAGCCATTAGTTTTCTCTGAACGGTACAGAGTCCCAACCATTTGGAAGGAGGCGGACCTTCGCAGTAACCTAAACAAATTGGAACAGGAGCATGGTCACACTGCTGCACCTAGGATGGTTGATTCATACACTGTTGTCTCATTTGCATACTACCGCCTACGCTGGAACGACTGCTGCGCCATGAGTAGCGAGCAGGTAGCATCGGACACAGGGAGATGATGTCAAGAGAAACTCCCTGTCTGCAGGTGTGGAGCCTTGACTGGACCCTCCTTTTGCAAAATGGGCATGCGTCCACTAGGCCGGCTGCTGCTGGCACGGCGGCAGATGGACCACCACATCTGAGCCAACGTTTCTCCCAGTACCACCGCGATGGCTGACGCGAAACGGCTCATGTGTTGACAGCAGGCAGTGGATGCCAATGTTAGCTCCCTGGCCAACGCTTCACTTGCTGCGCCCACAATTCTACATAAACCCAGATTCGGAGCACACCTCCCGGTGTCTTAGCAAAGAACTGCCACAACGGCCGAGGAGCTGATTCTTTACCGCCAACGCTACCGCACTGAAGTGACTACAACTGCCAACGCTAGCAGTTCTCGCTGAGAGACCCCATGTGCTCGCTAAACTTCTCTTAAACCGGTCAAGCGGGTTTTCTTATCACCGTGGCCGCTGGCAGACAATCGCCCTAAACATGCTGCTATCCACTGCTTGACTCACGGGCCACACAACCCACACTTGCTGGCTGCGCCGCTAGCTGACGCGCAAGCTGTCGCCCTCTTCTCCTTACAGATGAGAAGCCCTTGCTTCACCCGCTCCAAATGCGTCGGCTCCATCATCACATATTTGGTTTCATCGTCGCTGCTGTCCTCATCACGGTCTTAGGTAGGTCCGAGGCTGACCCCTCACAACATGACCATCCCATCACCATTCTCCACATCTATACGCCGCCTACTGCAAGAAGGCCACGGGATATTGGCCCCATTCTTTGCTGCCAAAGTAGCCTCTGACTGCCCTCCTACAAATTGTTTCCATATCCTCAGCTATATTAGTGTCTGCTGAGCCCCAGATCACAATAGTAGACTCTCTGGCTGAGGGAACCGTATGGACAGAGGCGAGGCTGAGGACAGGTGAAGGCCACTGACCCGCTACCTGGCCATGCCAGCACTTAGGGTTCTGTGTCTGACGTATTCACACAACCACGACTCGTTTAAGTTTCATTGGCTGGGTTGTCAGATCTGTCACATCTGGTGAGGGAAGTGGATACCTAGTCAACCTATCCAGAACCCTTCAGGGTTACACTGAACAAACACATGGCCGACTAGAGACACAGCGGCGTTCATGGCCTCACCGAGTGACAACCCCTGACTGCCACGTACCCTTGCTCTGCTGAGACCTGGGCCTGTTTCCCAGGAATGTTTTGTGCCAACTAAGCCACATCGTCCAGGTGCAGTGCTCCTGCCACACCTCTCTCTGTCTGAATACTTGTTTGTTCCGACAAATGTACAGACACACTTGACTGAAGAACCTCTGTAGATGGAATTAAATAACACCCTGTATTTGAACCTCCAATGAACCAAGTAACAAGCTAGGGTAACCCTTGGATATACAATTTCGCGCTCCACAAGATAGGTCAGAAAAAATTGACTTAGTATGTCCGTTTTAAAAAACTCTGTGTAAGTTATTTACTGATGTACAGCTTAGACTTAACCTACGAATATGAATTAATCTACAGAATTTCTTCTGTGGCGTGAAAAAAGAAAGTTTCTTTTACTGAGTGCAATCTGCAGAAAAAATACACTTTAGTTAACCCTTGGATGTAAATTGCGCACAAAGAATTGAGCCACCACAAAACTACTAGCTTTGTAGCGATTTACAATGGACGTGGTTTTTAACGCTACACAACAAGAATACAGTTGTAAAAAAAAAAATTTTTAAACCCCCCCCCCCTTTGCTATGTGAATGGCACTACAGGAAAAATGTATATATTTTGGCGGTAAAAAAGACGGTTTATTGGAGTCACACAGCTGAAAAACAACGCTTAATTAACCCCTGGATGTAAATTGCGCCAAAGAATTGAGCCACCACAAACTACTAGCTTTGTAGCGTGTTACAATGCCGTGTTTTTTACGCTACACAATAAGAGATAAAATTGAAAATTAACCTTTGTTTTGTGAATTAGGCTACAGGAAAAATGTATATATATTTGGCGGTGAAAAAGAACGGTTTCTGGGAGTCACCCACAGCTGAAAAACAAAGCTTAATTAACCCCTGGATGTAAATTGCGCCAAAGAATTAAGCAGCCAAAAATGAAGTGGCATTTGTATTTTTAAAAAACGCTGTTTCTTTAATTGAATACAACAGGAACTGGTTAGATCCCCCTTGGATTTTAATGTGCTGTGAGCAATAGCATTTAAAATTGTATATGCACCCTGCATTGGACGCACACTGGATTTCAGATCCAATACCCCAAAAAAATCAGAAATAGAACGTTAAGAAAAAACAGCCCTCTGAGACAAGCTGAGACACCCCACAAAAATCGCTGTATAAAAATCATTTCGTCAGTAAGAGCTATCAGCCGCGGCAGCACCTTCCCTGATCATTACAGTGAAAGCGGTATGAGCTCCCAGCGTCGCGCCCGGACTTATATAGTGCGGTGACGTCACAGATCCCGCCGGTCTCTGATTGGCTTCATCTCTGAAACATGTCATGCAGGCTATGCCCTTTTATTCCTAGCAGAGTTCTTTGCCCCATGTAGCACCATGTGCTCGCAGCCATTTATCAATGAAAAGCACACTTCTTTTCACCCGAAGTCCCCCAAACTTCGACTTCGTTCAGAACCGAAGTTTTCCTGAAATTCTAAATGAATTCCACTTCGTTACAATCAATTCGCCCATCTCTAGAGGTGACCAGAAAAAAAACAATTTTGGCAATGGGTATTTTTTTGTCCGATGGTATTCACCATACTAAATAAGTCAAATGTAAGAGGATGTGAAAAGGTTTTTGGCTGATGCATGCGACGCTTATACATGACTAGTACCTTTTTTGCTGTGGGTTGGCATCGGTGCACCCCCTCCTGTATACCTCAGTGCCACGTCTGCTCGTGTATTCTCTAAGATTTGAGATATCTCTGATTGTAATTGCTGAAGGCAGGTGTCAACTGTAACACCCATACACCTGCTGTGTATGGAGAGGCTCAACTTCGAAGCCCGCTCATAACTTCCGTCTGAAATATTTATATGTACATCAAATGTTGAGGGTTAAAAGGTCAGAATTTAAAATGGGGGTAGAATTACTAAAGACACATTTCTTATGTGGCTTAATTGACAATGGGAGTGGTTTTGTTGTAAATTGGACACAGTGTAAAATGTGACACATTGTGCAGAATTTTGGAGCAAAGTATACCAACCAAAAGTTTGTAAAAAGTTTGTAATAAGTTTGTATAAGTTGGATAAGTCTAAGGATACACCAGACTTATTAAACCGCATGAGCGACTGTGATATATTTGAGGAATCATTAGGGCACATCCTCACGGCAATGGACAAATACCGGTCGGTTTATCCGACCGGTATTTGTCCGGTTTGTGTGCCGTCTTCGCGGGGGTGACGCCTTTTCTCCGCAATGAGCATGCACATGGCATGCACATATTCCGTGCGAAAACCGGACGGAAGAATGGGCATGTAGAATGTTTTTCGGGCGGAAAAAACCGCTGGGCGGAAAACCCGTGCAGTGGGGACTGCTGCACGGGTTTTCCATAGGAGCCCTTTGTGCTCATCTTCGGCCGTTTTTTCAGGCAGTCTGAAAAACCGCAAACCGCTTGAAAAACCGTCCGGAAACCCGTGCCGTGGGGACATGCCCTTAGACTGCCTATATACTGTATATATACATATGTATATATAGATCTGTCTGGCAGACATGCTACAGAGGAATGATGGGGTCAGCTATTGCTTCTAAGGTTTAAGTTCCGTTGAATTTACTGCTCCGAATGGGACAGAAAGTAATATTGCTTCATTTACTATGCCATAATCTTGATCTGATTATTATCACTGCGTTTGGAAGACTTTTTATAAAGAAGTAAGAATAAAGATGGTCGTTTTAAGATAATGTAATGAGTAAGAAGATAATTTGCTACTAGCATACAAAGGATACTTCATGAATTGGAAGGTGGTTCCTGTTTCTGTTTGTCTATCTATCTATCTATAATAATCTTTATTTCTATAGCGCCAACATATTCCGCAGCACTTTACAAATTCAAGGGTAAACATACAGTCATTACACATTAAAAGTACTTACAAATGAGACACGAGGTGTGAGGGCCCTGCTCGTGAGAGCTTACAATCTATTAGGGTGTATGGGTGAAACATACGGTAAACATACGGAATCTATCTATCTATCATAAGATGACATCCTATTTAGTAAATACTTGTGTTCCCTGTGATATAACGAATCTTCTTCTCATGACTTTGTTCTACTGTTCCCCCGTTATTCCTTTTAGAAATGTATTACTGAATCATTCAGATGGATGTTACTATTCCAGTTACTATTCTGACTCTGCCAGCCCTGATTGGACGATGTCGACTGTGTAGGGACACCCCACTGTTAGGGTGTGTTCACATGACATATTTGTGGGACCCAAAGTACTTTCCGCAAATGCAGTAAAATCAAAGCACTGATTGAGTGCTATGTTAAAAGAACGTATTTCCCGGCATGTATTGTGCGCCTGTAAAAAGAAGGGACATGTCACCTCTTTTGGGTGCTTATGCGCCAGGGAATAGGATACTAAATAGGAGGCAAGGCCTTGTGCTGTTGAAAGTATGCGCTGGCCAGCATGTACTTTTAACAGTAGGCGTATTGTGGCATGTAGCTGTGCGCACCGCAATACGCCATGTGAACATACCCTTGGTAACGCCCAGCTGACAGGTTCAGTAATACTTTTCCAGAAAGAACAACAGAGGAGCAGCACCACAAGCTTGAGAATTATTTTACAGGCACAGTTCCTCTTTAAAGGTGAGACATTGAGACAAACAACAACACATTCTATAAATAACAACAAAGTGGAATAAAACGCCACAGTAGACGTTCTAAAAACAAATATATATGGTCTATTTATATACACACAGAAATGAATTTATGTAAACATGACCTTCCTGTGGTGGCCATAATTAAAGCTCTGCAATTTTAGACACCATGGCAACCTAGCTGGTGCTCAATCTTGGCTTACTGTATGCAATTGGTAATGAGGTTACTATACCATAGAAATGTTTTCTAGCAGAAATGACTGCTCAGTCAGGTGGAAAATAGGCAGAGGAAGAGTGTGATGGATAACTAGGAGAGGACAATTCGAGTAATTGGATGAGGTAGATGACTTCTATTTTGCTTGGGAAGACTTTAGAGGAAGAAAGTGAAGTTACAGGTATATTACACAAGGAGAGATAACAGCAGGGGCACAGTCAAAGGCAGAGGTGGGAAGCGTCTGAAGAGGAGGAGGAGAGTTTTGTAGGTTAGAAATGGAATTTCTCAGGAAGTCAGCCAAGAGACTCGAGAGGGAGAAAGGCGGAGAAGGATCTCTGGGAGATTTATAATTCATAGGCAGAAGCGTGTATTCTGCAACCTGCTTTATAGGCCGCTGTAGTGGAAATCGTTGTCTACTGATATCCTCCCTGTTACATTAGGCTTTGTTCACATAAGTGTCATGGCTTCCTTTTTTACACGAGCTGTGACAGTTCTGACAGATCTGTTTTCAAACAAATCCCCACAAATCTTAACAGATTTCAACAACTTAGGAAGGCGTCCATCCACTTTGAGCCGGTGATCCAGTGTTTTTGATGGTAAAGAAGAATGCTGCAGAGTGTTCTTTAGTGGCTGTGAGAACTCCTCTCATCACACCCGCCACAATAATGTGTTGTTGTAATAATAATAATCTTTATTTATATAGCGCCAACATATTCAGCAGCTCTTTACAATATAGAGGGAATAAGCACAGACAAACCAGACATTACATTATAAAAAAGCTACTGACAAATGAGACACAAGGTGTGAGGGCCCTGCTCGCAAGAGCTTACAATCTATTAGGGTGTATGGGTGAACAAAGGCTGACAAGTGCTTGGTTTACAATGGACCAGCCATGTTACATAAAATATGGGGTAGTATACATAAAATGTGGATGAACCTGCCATCCCAACCATACATCTATATACAGATAAGTGCCGTGGGTGCCAAAGTGCAGGAAGTGACGAATCTGTGACAGAATTTGGGGGGGTTGACAATTAGGGATCTTGATAGGCTTGTCTAAGAAGATGAGTTTTCAGAGCGCACTTAAAACTGTGAGGGTTGTGAGTGTGCCTGATCACATGGGGTAACATGTTCCAGAGAACTGGTGCAATACGTGCAAAATCTTGGAGACGGGCATGGGAGGTTCGGATGAGTGAGGTGTGTAGTCTTAGATCAGTAGCAGAGCGGAGAGAGCTGGGGTAGGGTGGTAGACCGACATAAGGGAGGAGATGTAGGGGGGTGCAGCACTGTGGAGAGCCTTATGTGTGAGAGTGGTGAGTTTATGTTGTATTCTGTACTGAATAGGCAGCCAGTGCAGAGACTGACACAGGGTAGAGGCATCAGTATAGCGGCTGGAAAGAAAGACAAGCCTGGCTGCTGCATTCAGGACAGATTGGAGAGGGGAGAGTTTACAGAGAGGAAGACCAACAAGTAGTGAGTTACAGTAGTCAAGACGAGAATGAATAAGAGCAACAATGAGAGTTTGAGTTGTTTCCACAGTGAGAAATGGACGGATTCTGGAGATGTTCTTAAGGTGCAGGTGACAGGAGCGGGCAGGGGATTGGATATATGGGGTGAAGGTCAGATCAGAGTCTAGAATAACCCCAAGACAGCGGGCCTGCCGCCTAGGAGTTATGGTGGTACCACACACTGAGAGAGAAATAGCAGGGTGAGGTCGGTTAGTAGATGGTGGGATGACTAGAAGTTCAGTTTTAGTGAGGTTTTAGTTGGAGATAGAGAGAGGACATGATGTCAGAGACAGCGGACAGACAGTCACTGGTGTTTTGTAGCAGGGCAGGAGTGATGTCTGAGGAGCAAGTGTATAGTTGAGTGTCATCAGCATAGAGATGGTACTGGAAGCCCAATCTGCTGATGGTTTGTCCAATGGGGGCTGTGTAGAGTGAAAAGAGGAGAGGACCAAGAACGGATCCCTGAGGAACCCCGACAGCAAGGGGAAGAGGAGAGGATGTCGAACTGGAAACTGAAACACTGAAGTAGCGGTCAGAGAGATAGGATGAGAACCAAGAGAGAGCGGTGTCATGGATACCGATGGCGCGGAGCATGCTGAGGAGGATGGTGATGATCCACAGTGTCAAACGCTGCAGTGTTGTAATTGTTTCTTTTTTGCGTCCTGCAGTGATAGCAGAAAATGGCAAAGAAATCTGTTCCCACTATTTATTGAATGCTGTTTTTTTATATATTTTTATGAAAGGAGTATCACTCACAGTTTTGTTCTGTTTTTTTTTTTTTTTTTAATTCTATATGGAAACCCATAGCATACTAAGAAGCAGGACACAGTAATGCAATGTGATTTCAACCCACCTTTAGGAACATAAATATGACAACTTGTCAATGAGGAAGGGGGCGGAGTCAAGCTATTCAGCATATGCTCCTCCCTGATCCCAGTGCATAAGACCAGCTATGACCCAGCATTAAAGGGGTTTTGCCAGGATGTGCCTTATCTGCTAAGAAGCAAAAGTAAACAAGCCACGCTGAGCTGAGAGAGAGACACAGCCAGAGCACAGAGCATAAGGGATAGTGTGAAATGCTCACTCAAATAATCACACTACAACTAGTGGAATCTGTATACAAAAGTCAACACCTTTCTCCACAGCCTCTTGAAAGCTTCTTCATGTTCCCTGTCATCAGATAAAGCAGGGATCTACTCAGATAATCACACTACAACTAGTGGATTCTGTATACAAAAGACAACATATTTCTCCCCAGTCCCTTGAAAGCTTCTTCACGCTTCCTCTCATCAGATAAGAAGTGTGCTCTGCGCAAGCCCGGCCAGCAGCTCCTGTCACTCTGCCTGGTCGTATCTAATAGAAGCTTTTAAGTAACTAAGGGCAGGTAATGCAGCCTGTAGTTCTCTCAGGCTGCAATTTTTGTAATCACATATATTTAGAAAAGTGATTAAATACCCAATGTTGTCACGTCAACATTAAATCGTGGCAAAACCCCTTTAAAGCAATGCATTTTCTAAAATGTGGCAGCACCTTGGATTTTAACATAGGTGATTATGGTTTTGGAACCTAACTTAAGCTGAGTTTAAACTTGTTTTTGACTTGTATTTTGATGCATAAAATACATGTTTTACACACCAAAAACACATAAAAAGTCGCAGCTAAAGTGTCCCATTTTTCTCCTGACTGATTTTTATGCATTAATTTAAGCAATAAGCACCATGTAAATCATTGTATGCGACTTCTTGCTGCTCAAATGCATGTTTTATGTCTTGTAATTTTACAACATATTGCAAAAACAATGCAACTACTACATGGGTGTTTTGTTGGTTAATGACTTGCCCTTCCTGTTGACTTTAAATGTTTGGGTTATTGGCATATAAGGGTATGCTCACATGGCAGCCCCATTGACTTCTATTATCTCCGATATGTCCCTTCTTTCACCCGGCGTTCAATACATGTCGGGGAAAGACGGACGTAATTTATAGCTCTCCATGAGAGCTATGAATTACTGTAATTGCGGGGTGCATTTTGAGCGTGTTGCAGCGCTCCCACGATTACGACGTGTGAACATACCCTAACTGCACAAACATTCTGGAACAACCTTGCAGAGTTTCTAGCTGCACACAGCTTGTGCAGCTGTGGAAGTGGAGAGCCAGCTGTCAGTGGCACTCAGGTTGCTCTGTCTTTACAGCCCTAAATCAGCTCTGCAGTGAGTGCAGGTGGCTGTTTATCTCCTGTTGATGGGACTAATATATCAGCTCTAGTAATCAGGCAAATTGGCAAGAACAAAAAAGTTATGTAAAATAACCCCAAGAGGTCTTCTTGTAATCTTATCGGGCACAGTATATAAAATAAATAAGTTCACACAAAAAAAATTAAAACTACCCAAACTATATGTAAATATATGTATCTAGATACATACACTACTCACAAAAAGTTAGGGATATTTGGATTCTGGTTGAAATTTCAAGATGAACATAAAATTTCTTGAATTTTTTTTTAAATAAACGCAATAAAGCCCATCTCTTAACTTTAGAATGCACATGTCGAACTGTTCAATGTTTCAGAACTTTTTTCACAACTTGCTGATCTCTAACAAGGAGCTTCATTGCAGAATTCTCAAGAGGTGTTTGGTCCCTGAATCGCCCAATAAATTTAGGGGATCAGTTTAAATTGGGATTTGAACAGTCCTCCTCATCATGCTGCTCATATATTGACATCATAAAACCAAGACAATACCTTACAATTCATCATCAGTACCTCACCATTGCGAGGCTTCAAGCAGGATGCTCTAAGACAGAACTGGTCACTGAGCTTAGAGTGCCACAGAGTGTCATCAGCAGGTTACAATAAAGATAGAGACTGGAGGAGTCACAGAAAGGCAAAGAAGTGGACGTCCTTTGGCTCATCACACACTGGTGACCACTTCATTTTAAATAATGCCCTGCGGAACCACAAGATGAATGCCTCACAACTCCAGGCATGTTAAAGGGAGGTGAGGGGCAACCAAGTGTCACGTCAAACTATTTGTAACAGTTTACAACTGTGTAGTCTGTGTGCTCGAGGACCGGCAAGGGTACCTGACGGCACCATCAGGCACAGGCATCATCATCATGCATGGGCCAAGGAGCATCTATGCTGGACAAGGGATAAGTGCTCAGTGCTGTTCAGTGATGAAAGTCGATTCACTCTGAGCAGAAATTATGACCGCCAATGATGCTGCAGACATAAAGGACATCGCTATGCATCAGAAACGTCAGGTACCTTGCCGGTCGTCTAGCACGCAGAAAAGTGTGTAAAAATGCATAAAAGATGCAGATAAATTGCAAGTAATTTTACCTTTTAAATATGTGCATTTTTGTTTGCATCCTCTTCACGCCATGTGAACCTGCCCTTAGTCATGTCGTATGTGTCTAAACAATACAAAGTTGAATTGCACCCACATATTTATTAACAATTTGCTGAAGATTGCACAGATTTACTGTAACCTAATAGAAACTCTATAAACATTTGGCTCTGTGAATAGTTAATATGGATTTATGTGCAAAGCTAACTGTGAGACCTTCTGCTTCCAGATGCTGATGTCTTGAAGGGCACAGCCATACTTCATGCTCTATACATGATAGTGCTGTGTGCATTGCATCCATTTTTCTCCACCGCTATTCTGTGCTTTTTCTCCAGCCGCATTAAGAATGTACCTTCAA
The DNA here is from genome assembly GCA_025379985.1 of Phyllomedusa bahiana. NCBI lineage: Eukaryota > Metazoa > Chordata > Amphibia > Anura > Hylidae > Phyllomedusa > Phyllomedusa bahiana. The sequence goes on from JAODAL010007613.1 coordinate 66,133, forward strand.
ATGTCTATGCTTTTTCTTAATTGTATAAATCCATACACATGTAAAGGAGCTCAGTTTTTGGAAATAGTGATTAAATAAATGAGGACCACAAATACTAATTTGTTCATATGGCAGGTTCTTCCTATCAGAAAAAATTGATGTGGAATCCTTGGCAAAAATCCAAGGCAATAGCTTGAATTTCTACTAAGGATTTTGTGTGAAACTCCATCCAGATTGCCCATTCAGATTAATGGGAGTCTCAAATTCAGTGTTAAAATTTGTTGCGTGGACTTATCCATAGCAGAACAGTCTATGTTAAATGAGATCTTCAGGCTTAAAGGCGTTGTCTCATCTCAAAGTTTCATAGGATGCATGAATGAAATAATGCTGCTTTGCTCTGTCACTTCCTGGTCAAGCTGTCTGTAATTAGCAGATAAGCTCTGTGTATTCAGACTTCTCTTTTTATTATGTTTATTAGTCTAGATTAGCTAAATTACCTTCTTCCAGGACAGGAGAAGCTTCTGAGCTAATGTAAACAGTAGAGTAATTACTGTCTTTTGTCTGAAAGATCAGATAACACACAAGCTCTCACACTGCTGGCCATGACCAGTGTAAAGTCACTCCCTGCTATCAGATAGAAAAAAACAGCAGGGGAAAAGGACTACACAGGTCGGTCACTTGGGAAACCTGAGAGCCCTCTGAAGGTGATAAAATCATTTGTAGCTCCTTAACAAAAAAAGATATATATATAACAAAGCAATATATTTGGAAAACATCTTCATTGAGTGTTCCCTGCTTACATTTTGAAGCTATTACAAAGCTATTCTTTGTAGTGAGACAACCCCTTTAACTCTACATGTGTTGTGTCATTTAGCACTCAAGACTCCTAATATGATTTCAGTAGTGTATATTCATTACCCTGACATCTTTAGCTTACCAGAATTCGAGTATGTTTGGGATTTTACTTAAGTCAATAGAGAGAATTGTACACAGGCTAAAGGGTAAATACAAAGAAGATCCTAGATCATATCTTGTATTGCACCTGATATTGAGCACGTGTTCTCATTCTCTAACCTTATTTATCTGTAATATCAAGTCTTTTGTATTTGCATGTTAACACATGCTATCAAATAGCAAACATAAAGTGGTGAACCATAGTGTTAGTAAACGTGTATATATGAATGTCTTGGTGTCATAATAATGGTGATGCCTTAGTGGGGACTTTTACCAAATGCACTCCTGAGAGGAGAGACTCTGGCAGATAAACATATTCTGGTATATAACCCTCTGGTCCCAGTCAAATGCAATGTGTTGAAAAACAACAAAGATATCATAATTTCAGAGCTATCCACCCCGGAACTACTACATAGTTACATAGTACGGTTGAAAAAAGATATACCGTCCGTATGTCCATCAAGTTCAACCAATAAGTGGTCACATGAAACGATAGGGACACATATAGACTGGCATATGTCATTCGCTGCCATGCCTTTAGTTATCAAGATGTCATCGTTATTTGCTCTATATTTAACACTTCTGTCTATGACATTCGCCGGCGACACATGGCCAATTGTATCTCCCACACCAACTGTTCCTGACACATCGACCTACTCCTAAACCCTGGCTGTGTGCCCTCTCTTTTATCCAGAAAAAAAGTGATTTACAGCGTGTTTGAAATCCCTCTTGGTAACATCAAAAGCACTCTTAACCTGTCCTGACTTTAGTCCTAGTCGTTGAAGTGGACAAAACTATTGGGCCATGTGTGGGCAGTCTAGAATCTTGCTAGTAGCTATCAATTGTTATATGTATATACACATCACACTAAGGCTATGTTCACACGGCTTATTGCCGACGTAATTGCGGGGCGGCCCCATAGACAGTCATTATTCTCGGCGCGTACACGCAGTAAATAATTGACATGTCACTTTCTCCCCCTTCGGCGTATTCGCCGAGCGGGGAAGATAGACGGAATCCAAAGTTCTAGATGTGAACAATGGATTAATGTAATGGCAGGGACGGATTTCATCTGGATGTGAGCGCAAATACGGCGGGCAGTACGGGTGAAATCAGTGCCCAAATCAGCCGTGTGAACGAGCCCTTAGATGTTTCTTAAAGAGAACCTTTTACCATTCCTGACATGTTTGTTTCAATAGATACTTGCATTACCTAGGAAATAACAATTCTGGTGAATCTTCCCTCAAATCTCTATGTTGTGTGGTCCTTTTATTATTGCTCCTAGAATTGTATTATCAATCAGTCAGCTAGGTGGTACCAATTAGGGGACAGGGAGACGCTGCACAATCTCCAATCAGTGCTGACTGAATCTGTGTGTGCACACCCACAATTGGTAACACCCATCTGACTGATTCACTGATTTAAATTTGCAGAAGTAACAGAGGAACAGCATAATACAGAGTTATAAGAGACAATGTTCCAGGATCGCTATTGCACAGGGGAGTATTTACTAAAACAAATGTATCAGGTGATGTCCTGCGTCCTCTTTAAACTATAATGGATGTATTTTTTTGGTGTGGTAGGTCACATTTCTAATTATATTTATATTAAGACTCGCCTAGTAAGATTTACACTGATAAAAATAATGTACATAGGTGTAAACAGATCTATCCATGTCATGGCTCACTGCTAAAACAGATAACGGTTACACATCTTAATCACAGTGGTCTATAGTACTTAGTTTTACCTAATATTGCATTTTTTGGTAGTTCCCATTCTGAACCCCTTTCTGACATTTGACATAAACATACGTCGTAATGCTGGTAAGAATGCATGAAGTAGGCTCATTCACGGGTGCTGGCTGTTAATTACAGCTGACATCCTGTTCTATCCTTTTGATTGACCCCATCCCCACACGACGACGTGGTGTCAAGGGGTTGCCATGGCTGACGGGAGCGTAATGAAGGCTTCCGGAGCTGCCATGTTGCTGCTCCTAATTCTTCCTGCTTATGGCAGGAAGTAATAGGAGCATCATCCCTTCCCTGTAGACTGTAAGCCCTCGCGGGCAGGGACCTCTCTCCCTCTGTACCAGTTGTTAGTCACTTATTGTCACTTTGTAATTGTCTGACCAATGTTATTTATGTACCCGCCTGAAATGTACAGCGCCCTGGAATCAAGGGCGCTCCAAAATAAATGATAATAATAATAATCTCTTTATACCTGTCTACAGTATCCTGCAGAACGGTGTACAAGCGGGCTCCCTATGGGTCAAGTACGCTAGGTTGAATACCAGTGTAAAAATAAAATGTTTTAATACATTTTTTAAAAAATAAAAGTTAAAAACACCCCACTATTTTCCACTTATTTATTTATTTTTTTTAAAATACTAGAACATAATGAAAACTCTATATTTTTTGGGGTATCACCAGAATGGTACTGACCGGACGAATACAGATCAACATTTATACTAAACTCCATGAAAACAGAACCTCCACAAAAATATTGCAATTACCTTTTTTTCACATTCTACCCCCCTTAGAATTTTTTTTCGTTTCCCAGTACATTACATGGTACGGCCAAAGGCACCAAGTAAGGAGTACATTTTTTTTCCACATTAAACAAGCCTTCATGGGGAAAAAAATGATGGCAAATGGGAGACAGGAAGGAAAAAATGTATGTACCGGAAAAAAAAGGCTGGTGGTTAAAGAGGAACATTGACTTCAGTTTTAGTAAGTACTTCCCTGTGAAATAACAGTTCTACGGCACATTCTGTTATTACTCTGTGTTGTGCTGCTCCTCTGCTATTTCTTCTAGAAATGTATTCCTAAATCTGTCAACTGGGTGTTACCATTCCAAGTTTCAAGGGGTATGTCCCTGCCAACACTGACTCTGTTGCTGGTTGGTCAATTTCAGACTGTGCAGGCACACAGCCCAATTGGTAAAAAACTCCTCACAGATAAGTAATACATTTCTAGGAAAAATAACCTAGCAATCTAAGAAAAGATGCTGCATTGTTATTTCATGGAGGATAGTAATATTTACTAAAACAGAGATGTCTGAAGATGTCACTGGTCCTCTTTAAAGAAGCACATTAATGTATTATTATGAGCAATATAGAGCAATAAAATAATACTTCTGTAATTTTCCTGTTGCCTGCTACTGTTTTAAGAGAGTCAATGGGTGGATAACACATCTATCTTAACTTTGTATATCCGTTTCTTCAGAGAATTTCGGTTTTCTCAAAATACCATCGAAGTTGTCTTCAGTGAGTCCTATGTGCTTAGTTCACTGTAAACCAATTGCTGGAAAATATATTTGTGTATTTCAGGCTACGTTTACATGTATAAAAAAACCGAGAGATCCCCGGTGATTCGGCTTGCTGGAAGGCCAGGAATCTTTGTGGGACTCGAACAAGCGCAAACACCTCCGAAAGTACTAAATTGTAATAAAATAGTTGGATTTATTAAATCGAAGTCGGAGGCCATGTTTACAAGGCAGTGATCTACTGTCAGATTTTTTTAAGCGGATTCAGTATTGAGAATCCACAAAGAGTGGACTGTAAATCATCCCCAGAGACTTCAATAGAAAATCCGAGCTGTAGTCTACACAGTTTGGATTTCAAAATTGCACGTTCTATAATCCGCCAGAAAAAGCTGGATTATACCACTGTTCTATTGAATGGGACAGCCTTACAAATCTGCTTCAGTCTCTTTCATTAGACATACAGATCCCTACATTTCGGATTATAACAGTTGGTTAAAAGACTCCTGTTGCAGCACAATATGCAGGTCTCTGTGTCTTACCATGTGCTTGGCGGTACCCGCTGTGTAGGGACTGGAGAAAGGAATAAATCCCTTTATAAATAATGTATATTAGTAACAGGATAAGTCTGGCCAGGCAGCAGTTAAACCACTCTCTTGTGTCACTTGTACATGCTGGACTGCTACTTGGCAAGTTGCTAACATTGATTAATCCAGGCTGTACACAAGCTGCTGTGACATTGTTATCAGGCACTGGTGATCATGGCACAGCCTGTAGAGGAAGTCTGATGTGTTGGATTGGATGTGACTGTGATGAATTGAAGCAGAACAAGGGCGGGTTTTTACTTCCCCAGACTAAACTGCTGACTAGTAAAAGGTTCAGGTCCTGTGTATCATTCAGCTAGCTGGGACACTGGATAAGTGGAAATAATGTAATTGCTGACATCACCTATAATGACTCCCAGTATTTCCATGCATCATTGAACACAGTGTGAGGTGAGCGTGGGAAGCAGAGACGCAGCCTCCGCGTGCTCCGCCAGTACTTAGGCCCCTGTTTCAGAACACACCCTTAATATGGCAAATGCTTCTTTAGCTATAGATATTACTGATGCACTGAGATGAAGTGGATCAGAAGTACTGAGACAGGAAGATGGCATTGGATGAACAGCAGTACTGCTACATTGGGGCAGGCTTACCTTCACTGCCCACCATAAATGTGTTTATATGTGCGAGATATAGATATATGCTAAGCAAATGCACACGCGCACACACATATATGTGTGTGTGTGTGTGCGCGCACGCATTGAGTTTTACTTTTGATACCAAACATATATATATATATATATATATATATATATATATATATATATATATATATATATATATATATATATATATATATATGTCATGGCCAAAAGTTTTGAGAATGATACAAATGTTATTTTTTACAAAGTCTACTGCATCAGGTTCTATAATGGCAATTTGCATATACTCCAGAATGTTATAAAGAGTGATCAGCTTAACAGCAATTAATTGCAAAGTCAATAGTTGCCTAGAAAATGAACTTTTTCCCCCAAAACACATTTCAACTTCATTGCAGGCCTGCCTTAAAAGGACCAGTTAACATCGTTTCAGTGATTGCTCCATTAACACAGGTGTGGGTGTTGATGAGGACAGGGCTGGAGCTCAATCTGTCCTGATTAAGTAAGAATCACACCACTGGACACTTTAAAAGGAGGCTGGTGCTTGGCATCATTGTTTCTCTTCTGTTAACCATGGTTATCTCTAAAGGAACATGTGCAGTCATCATTGCACTGCACAAAACTGGCCTAACAGGGAAGAGTATCGCAGTTAGAAAGATTGCACCTCAGTCAACAATCTATCGCATCATCAAGGAATTCAAGGAGAGAGGTTCCATTGTTGCCAAAAAGGCTCCAGGGCGCCCAAGAAAGACCAACAAGCACCAGGACCGTCTCTTAAAAGTGTTTCAGCTTCAGAATCGGGCTACCAGCAGTGCAGAGCTTCCCTCGGGAATGGCAGCGGGCGGGTTTGTGAGTGCATCGCACGCATGTGAGGCGGAGACTCATGGAGCAAGGCCTGGTGTCAAGGAGGGCAGCAAAGAAGCCACTTCTCTCCAGAAAAAACATCAGGGACAGATGATATTCTGCCAAAGGTACAGGGAGTGGACTGCTGAGGACTGGGGTAAAGTCATTTTCTCTGATAAAACCCCCTTTTCCCAATGTTTGGAACATCTGGAAAACAGCTTGTTCGGTTAAGACAAGGTGAGCGATACCACCAGTCTTGTCTCATGCCCAAATGTAAAGCAAACCAGAAATCATTCATGGGGGGGGTTGCTTCTCAGCGTAGGGAAACGGCTCTCTAAACAGTCTTGCCTAAAAACACATCCATGAATAAAGAATGGTACCAGAATGTCCTCCAAGAGCAACTTCTCCCAACCGTCCAAGAGCAGTTGGTGATCAACAATGCCTTTTCCAGCATGATGGAGCACCTTGCATAAAGCAAAGGTGATAACTAAATGGCTCAGGGAACAAAACAGAGATTTGGGTCCATGGCCTGGAAACTCCCCAGATCTTAATCCCATTGAGAACTTGTGGTCAATCATCAAGAGACTGGGTGGACAAACAAAAACCAACAAATTGTGACAAAATGCAAGCATTGATTGTGCAAGAATGGACTGCTATCAGTCAGGATTTGGTCCAGAAGTTGATTGAGAGCATGCCAGGAGAATTGCAGGGTCCTGAAGAAGAAGGGTCAACACTGCAAATATTGACTTGCTGTATGAACTCATTCTAACTGTCAATAAAGATTTTTGTTAATCATAATATGATTGCACTTGTATTTCTGTATGTGATAAAAAAACATCTGACAAACACACATAAAAACCAGAGGGCAACAGATCATGTGAAAATATAATATTTGTGTCATTCTCAAAACTTTTGGCCATGACTGTATATATATATATATATATATATATATATATATATATATATATATATATATATATATATATATATATTAATATATATTTATATATTATATATATTAAATAATAGAGATAGAGAGAGAGAGAATAGAAAGGGAGGGAGCAGAAACGTCGCTCTTTTCTGGTATGGAGGAATAAATCACTCTTGCACCTTACATTCTTCCTGGACTGCTGTGGATTTTTTCTATTCTACATTGGCTAAAGTTTTTTCAAAACTTTTTCTGCTGGCACCCGCTTTTGAATTCTCTATTTATTGAAGAGTGCTGCTCTTTTTATTTATATATATATATATATATTTATTTATTTATTTTGTTTTGTTTTAGCTGCTACCTTAGTGATCCATAGTGTACAGCTCCTCTCTAGGGGATACGGCTAGTGACGAGAGCTCCTCAGTCCTGCCACATGTGCTGAGACTTCACCTCTCCTCTCAGGCAGCTATTGTCAGTCTCTTCCCTGCCTAGTAATCACACACACTCACTGCTGAGCGAGTGTTCAACCCCAGGTGCGGTCATTCTACTCCTGTCCTCTGTACTGCTTAGTAATTAGTCAAACAGTGCACATGAGAAAAAAGAAATATCAATCAGGCATGTGCATTGAGACAAAGAAAAAATCCACATATTTGGCTCCTGCAGGGATTTGAACCTTGGACCCCTATGTTGGAAGGCAGAAGTGCTAACTACTCAGCTATATTGTAGCTGTGAGTGCTAACCACTCACAGCTCTTTACATAAGCAGATCTTTGTGTGAGTAGAGAGAGCACACTGTAGAGAAAGGCATGATGATTTCAGTCTGTTGGGTTACATGCAGTTCAAACAAATCAAACACGCCCCCTTTCAAGCACACTGAAAGCTTAAGCAAGACAAATCAGTAATGAAATGCCTTTGTGGAAAAACCCCTTTAAATACCACTTTATAGAAATTGTTGGTGGCCTCTTAAAAATATGAATTTGCAATTTCATGTAAAAAAAAAGCCATACCTCATAGTATACAAAATGTCCATGCGGATGACAGATGGCGCAGTATGACATCTGTCATGTACTCCGTTTTCTGTGTGGTATTATTGTTTAGCTATTACAATCTCACCTGTCAAATTCAATAGGATCAGGGGAAAGAATGATCTGGTAGGTTGGATTTTAACATGCCCACTGTTGTACTCAAGGAATAAAAGCCATTGTTTATGGTGAAGTCTAGAATAATTTTTCTAGATGCAAAATGTACTAACTTTCTAAATAGCCTTCATTAAAGGGGCGTTCCCACCATAGACTTTGATGGAATATTGATAGGATATGCAATCATAGCTTGAGTCCCCCTGAAAATGTTATCTCAGTATGGAGAGCTGATCCCACTTGCATCAAACGCTCTATTCCGTTCTATGAGTACACATAACCAGTGTGTTCAGCTGTACTCAGAACTCCCATAGAACAGAATGGAGAGTTGTGCGCAAACATGACTGGTTCTTCATTCTGAGCAAACTCCTTCAGGGGCCTGTTCCTGAGATAGGTGCGTGTTCCAAACCATATAGGAAAAAGTCTGAAACCTGTAGGTGGTTGCAAACAGAATGTCAGGGGACCTGAAAATAAAGAAATAAAGACTTAGTGCAAGTTCTTTTACTCAAGGTAAACCGTTAAAGGGGTTGTCTCATTTCAAAGATTCATAGGATGCATGAATGAAATAATGCTGCTTTGCTTTGTCACTTCCTGGTCGGGCTGTCTGTAATTAGCATATGAGCTCCTTGTATTCAGACTTCTCTGTTTATCATGTTTATTAGTCTAGATTAGCTAAATTCCCTTCTAGCAGGACAGGAGAAGCTTCTGAGCTAATGTAAACAAAAGAGTAATTACTGTCTTTTGTCTGAAAGCTCAGATAACACACAAGCTTTCCCACTGCTCTCACTGCCTGCTATCAGATAGAACAAACAGCAGGGGAGAAGGAGTACACAGGTCAGTCACTTGGGAAACCCGAGAGCCCTCAGAAGGTGATAAAATCACTTGTAGCTCCTTAAAAAAAAGATGAACAAAGCAATATATTTGGAAAACGTCTTTATTTGTTTCCTACATTTTGAAAGCTAATCTTTGTAGTGAGACAACCCCTTTAAGGGGTTGTCTAATATATATTTAAAAACTAAAAGAAGGTCACAGTTGTTTGATAAAACAAAAAAAAATCTACTCATGCTTACACACCGTTCCAATGATGAAGCTGTCAGGGGTGTCCCACGCTCTTCTGTTTTACTTCTTGGTTTGCGGTTGATGGCTGACTGCCACATCCAATCAGTGGCTGCAGTAGTCACATGCTATTCCTTTGACTTCACTACTCACACACCATTCACCTTCTGTGTGGTAAGTGCAAGAGAATGTGGCTTGTGACCACTGATGCAACTGCAGCAGTAACAAGCCAAATGCAAAACAGGAAGTCTACTGTAAATGAGGACTTAGCGCCGGAATGTTGGAAAATATAGATTTTTTTTTCTTTTATTAGACAATTATGGTTATTTTTAGTTTTTAAATATAAGTTGAACATCCCCTTTAAAATATATAAAAATCCTTATTTCCATGCCAAAGATGTTTATAGCCTCTAAAGGAGTGTTCCTTTCTTGGGTATATAGGATCTTGCAGCTTTCCAGTCTAGCCTCTCTAGAAGGAAGAGGTGGTCTTGAATGTATAGTTCTCGCTGTTACTTCTACAGAAACTCCCATACAAGTGAATGAAGAGAGTCATGCATACCGGGCCACCTCTCTTTTCTCTGCGGCCCAAGCACAACGCTGCCATAGCCTATTTCCCCAAAGAGCCATACCCCTTTAGAGGGGTTTTGTCACGATGTAATGTTGACGTGAGATCCTCCAAAATGGGTATTTAATCACTTTTCTAAATATAAGTGATTACAAAAATTGCAGCCTGAGAGAGCTACAGGCTGCCTTATCTGCTCTTAATTACTTAAAAGTTTCTATTAGATACGACCTGACAAGAGCTGCTGGCCGGGCTTGCGCAGAGAACACTTCTTATCTGATGAAAGGGAGCTGAAGAAGCTTTCAAGGCACCGGGTAGAAATATGTTGTCTTTTGTATACAGAATCCACTAGTTGTAGTGTGATTATCTGAGTAGATCCCTGCTTTATCTGATGACAGGGAGCATGAAGAAGCTTTCAAGCTGCTGTGGAGAAAAGGTGTTGTCTTTTGTATACAGAATCCAAAAGTTGTAGTTTGATTATTTGAGTGAACATTTCACACGATCCCTTATGCAGCTCTGTGCTCTGGCTGTGTGTCTCTCTCTCTCTTAGCTCAGCTTGGTTTGTTTACATTTGCTTCTTAGCAGATAAGGCACGTCCTGGCAAAACCCCTTTAAGCTCTATATTGTTACGCTGTATTTTACCAGTATTTGGCTTCATATTCCTTGCACAAATTCCAAGCCATGACACAGATGCCATATGGATATAGAACATAAATATGTGTTATGGATCCTTTTTTCAGCTCATTGATTGTGGGCTCACCTTATGGAACAATTTAAAACATCCAACATTTTTGTAGAAATCCAACCAAATTCAGATGTAAAATATGAATAGCACTATAGAATGACAATGACACTACATTGAGGACATTGTATATGTGCAGGCTAAGGACCACAACTATTCACTTGGTCTACCCCTAACTATACAAACTCCTTTGTCACTGATTTGTTGGCAAATTAGGAAGATTTACTGAAGAATAAATGATTTTGTAGTAATAGCGATTTTTTTTCAATTTTGCCCTGCCTCAGCGTTTGCCATGTCATGCACTGATCAGACACAAAAGCAATGTGCTTCTGTAAGCAAGTGCCTGGTGTACATTTTTTTAGACCAGAGTGATTTATCCCTGCTGCTGTTCAAGTAATATTTTAACTAACCCACTTTGTTTGCTCACCATAACAACATTGCAATACAAACTTGCCCTCTTGTAACCCCGCCCATGAAATTCATTGCATGTTTGCCCCTGTGACGTGCGCCCTTCTGCACTTAACCCGTGACTTGCTGGAAGGCGTTGGCAGGTAACTAGTTAACTTGTGTTCTTTTACTACAAGTCACTAGCAGTCTGCTGTGTGAAGTCTTAAGTAGAAAGAACTCCACATCTGTCCCTGGTGTTATAACGCATTACTACAGTCCTAGGGAAATACAGTGTACTAGTAATAGTTTTCTATTGGAGTTCCTCCTTAAACCTAGGTCTTAGATGTGATCCTCTACTGTTCTATTACTTTTTCCTGGTTTAGGATATTACGTTGCCATATGTCGCAAACAATTAGCTTGCAATTAAAAGAAAGATATGTAAACTGTTACACTAATATAAGGGAAAGTAACCTAACCTTATGGCCTCATAGGAAACTAATGATTAACATGGAAACTTTAGACACTACGCTCTGGTGCCCATGGTGATGCTTTGCGCAGTGTTGGCAATAAATTAGCAGCAAGTATACTGTACGTCATTTGAAATGGAAAATAAATGAAAACTTGAAGTTTGTGCGGAAGGCAAGTAGGACCATAGAAACTTTGCAAGATTGTTACAGTGTTTTAGAGCAAAGGCAGAAGATTTCTGTTCTTTTTCAAGGGTCCTTTTTTTCTTTTTTTTTTTAAAAAAAAGTGTTTTTAGCTTCATTTTTTCATGTATTTGCAGCTGGAAGCCAGTAAGGGAAAACAAGGGTATGTTTACATGTACAATTTTTCCTATTGGTAATCACTCGCACAAATCCAAGGAGATACTTTGGATTTCTGCCTCTGATTTTTGCTTTACAGAGGTGGTATTCTCCTTTGATTTGTGTGTGGGCTATCATTTTAATAGGGCTAACCGCGTCACTCCTGAGCAGGATCCACTCCCCAAAAAATGGACCATTAAAGGGGTTTTGCCACGAAGTAAAATTGACGTGGGAAACTTGCAAATGAAATAACAAACATTTTTACCATTCATTATTATTAAAAATTCTGCATCGTTTTTGATTTAGCTGCTCCTTTAGTGATCCATTGTTTACAGCTTGTCTCCAGGGGATGCGACCAGGACTGAGAAGCTCTCAGCCCTGGTCGCACATGCTCAGACATCACCTCTCCTTTCAGGCAGCTACTGACTGTTCAAACCCCAGCTGCTGTCATTCTACTCCCATCCTCTAAACTCTTTAGTAATTAGTCAAACAGTGCAAATAAATAATAAAGAAACCTCTATGTGGTTTGTGCATTGATAAAGAGGAAAAAAAAACCACAGGTTTGGTTCCTGCAGGGATTTGAACCTAGGACCCTTGTGCCTGGAGGCAAAAACATTACCTTTCAGCTACTCACAATGCTTTACATAAACAGACCTTTCTTTGACTAAAGAGAGGAAAGGCATGGTGATGTCATCCTGCTGGGTCACAGGATCTATAATTCAAACAAATCACACACGCCCCCTTCTGAGCACACAGAGCTGAAGAGCTGGATGCAGGAGGTATGAAATGAGATTGTGGCAAAACCCCTTTAAGGGTCCATTATTGTTATTTGTCACTTATTTTTGAGTCAAATTTGACTTTTAACCGAATTTTCAGCATTACTGACCTTGTACAAAATCATATTATTTCATACACTATATAAAAAATGTCATATTCAGAAAAATACCTTTTGTCCCTTCTCTGCTCTTTAGGATCTGTTCTTGGTTTTGTATTTCCAAATAAAAGAATGACTTTGATGTGTCTGGCACTTATGACTAGATATTCCACTACTTAGCAGTAACAATATTATTTCCTGATTGGGTTCCCATGTGGCGTTTTTGTTGACTTTTTTTTTTTACTGTATCAAAGTGCATACGTTAAAAAAAATCATGTTTTTATAATGAAAGGGGTTGTCTCACCATGCAGTTTCACAGAGCCACAGCCAGCTCTAGACTCACACTTCCTGGTGGGTGGTTCTATAGCAGTGATTGGCATATCAGTTCAGCTGTTTCTAGCTGATCCTGATAGAGAGACATAAGTGCTAGAAGTTTGTAAACTGTAGTGCATAATACAACAGAGTTCTAAAGTGTTAGGTCATGTCTACACAGCACTGGTTTCTGGTCAGATTTATGGCAGATTCAGAATTTAGAATTCACCAAAAGGCCAACTGTAACCAGTGCCCAATAGACTGCAATAGAAAATCCGAGGTGTAGTCTACACAGCATGGATTTGCTATCATCGGATGTCTAAACAGACGGCCTCTGCCGAAATATAGAACATGTTCCATCTTCCGGCGTATTTAAGTATACTTCTATGTACTGGGAAGAACGGCGGTATGGCAAAGTTAAAATACCGTCGGATTTCCGACAACATTTTAACTTTTGTTGTGTAGAAATAGCCTTAAACCTTGTCAGTAAGTAATGTAAACAAGCTTCCTTTTTTAATATAAGAAAGGGAACATTGAGTGACCTCACCATCTCGGCCACTTCTCCAGTCTGTTAGAGCTGAGGAAGGTGTCTGATTAATAGGGAAGCTTGTGTGCAAAAGAAAGAGATAAGATTCAAATTCTAAAGAGAAGCAAAATTAGAACAGCAATGTATTTGCTGATAGTCTTTATTTAGCCCTGTTTATGTGTTTAAGCTAATCAGTGAAATGGAAATACCCATTTAACGCAGATTCGGAACACACGTGAAATTTGAGTTATATAAAACCACTTTTTGAAAATGCATGCATTTTTGTTACATGTTTTTTGATGCGTTTTTTTCAAATGCCAAAAATGCAATGTGTTAACCCAGAGCCAAAGTGAAATAGTTACATTTGAGGCAATCATGTCTGCATACAGAGCTCTTTGTCATCTCCTGACTTCATTATCTGGCCATGGCCACATAGTGTCTTGTACACACACGGCCAGGGCACAACCCTGTGTCACTCTATGGGGAGAGGATTATACAGTAATACCTAACCTCTATTGACATCAGGGTTCATGGTAAACATAAGGGGATTATAGGACATAGACAGAGCACTAGCTATGCTCAGACAGTGAGCTACCATGTTAGAGAGGGAAAAAATGGTGGCATAACTAATGACATCACTACATAGTTACATCTGCTGACATGATTGCTGGAAAACAGACTAGGATTGTAGAATGTGGACGACATCCTGCTCCTCTTTACATTGCTTAGTGCCATCATTTAACCCTCTTACCTGCTGCCTACGTGGAAATGATATTTGATTGTAAAACAGGAGCGAGTGCGCACGTCTATATTCCCAGTAATTATACAAATAACCAGGCAGGCACATTTCATTTCATTATGTTTCCAAACAGCTTTACAACTTAATGTAACTGCTGTCCGCAATCATTAAATTGCATTTATTTAAAATTAAATGTGTGCTTACATTGAGTTAGTTGTTGCCTATATGTGCAATTTTCTACTAGAGTTCCTACTTGTTTCAGTTTGTAGCTGTTCAGTATTGAACAAGTTCAATGATTACATTTAGTAGGACCACTTCAAACAAGACGTATGCCTTAACTTATGCTACAGTATGTCTATATCGTTGCATAATCCAGCAGAGTCAGCACACTGAAGACTTGTTATGCACGTGTAATAATATCCAAGATGATAAACAATTTCTTGGCACACGTTACTCTTTTTTTGTTGCTTTGTCATGGTTGACAAATGCCAAAATGTGTCCTGATTGAACCATATTTGTGCACCATTGAAGGAATAAAGCAGCAAAAAAAGAATAACGTGTGTGCCTTGACGTTGTTCATTATTATTGTTAGTTGTATGTTTCTGCCAGGAAAAAAAAAATTCTGAGCAGCATACATTTCTTCCATACATTTGGGCTGTGCAGTATTGACTGGTGAAACCGAAGCCAGAAGGACAACTTTTTTGGCATAGTTTGGCTGTTAACCTCTATTGGCACATTACCGTACATGCTGAACATGCAACACAATCATGATTATAATGGAGCTATACTGTTGCCACAGTGTTTTATGTATATTCTAAATCAGGGGTCTGCAACGTCGGCTCTCCAGCTGTTTGGAAACTACATCTCCCATCATGCCCAATGATATAGGTTATATAAATGCATGATGGGAGTTGTAGTTTCTCAACAGCTGCAGAGCCAACGTTGCAGACCCCAGTTCTAAATGCCTTTTTTTCACATCATGTTAGAAAATACTATACAAAAGATCATGAGCCACAATTAGGAAGCCCACAGTTGATTCGCCAACCAGGCTCTGTTCCCATTTGCGTTATAACAACCATTTAATGGGAAGCATAGGGATGGATTCACCACTGTTTTTCTTGTCAAGATAATGGAAACAGCGGTGAATCCCTATGGGCTCCATTATAAGTCATAATATAGATCTGATGTTGTGTGCTTTTATTATAGACAGAAGCCAGGATACAAAGGTGAACATTACTTTTCATGTGAAAATGCTAACTGATTTGATAATTAATTATAATGAGACTTAGGGTATGTTCACATGGCGTAATTGTGGGCCGTACTTCTGGGCGTAATTGCACTGCAATACGCCCAAAGTACGGCCCGCCATTACAACGTATTCCCGGACGTGTACTGAGCGCCATGAGAAAGAAGTGAAGTGACTTCTTTCCGGCGGTTATGTACAGAGGGAAAAGTATGGGGGCCGGCCCAGAGCGCTTTAAAAATCCACGCTGGCTAGAGCGTACTTCTAAAACATCCGGCATATAGCGGTGCATACAGTGCGCACCGCTATGCATCGGCTATAAGCCATGTGAACCCAGCCTTAAGAAACTTAAAGGGGTTGTCTCGCTACAATGATTGGGTTTTAATTAAAAGATCTTTAAAAAACAAGCAGCTTTGCAATATATGTTCATTACAAATGTCCTACTGATTTTGAGTTAGCCCTGTTAGTATTACTACATCAGCTTCTCAAATTTCTATAGCAGCTGACCTGTTGATCCTTATCTCACTGGCTGTCAGGTCTGTATGACTCATCACCTTTGAAGACAGGTTGGAGCACAGAGCCCCTCCTGCACAGAATGCTTCTGTGGTGGAGGGAGGGGGGAGGGAGGACTCTGGCTTCTGTGTCTGTGCTGCCTGGATTAACCCTGTGTGTGCCTGCTTCCTCCTGCTCTCTACACAGATTGAGGAGAGATGAGGCTGATCAATAGATGTGACAGCAGTGACCCTGTGTGTTACTATAATCATGATGTGTCTGTGTAAGCTAAGCAGGGGATATAGGAACACTTGCATCCCCTCTGCTCTGCTATTAGTAATCAATGCTTCACAGACCTCTCTACACTCATAGATCAGCCCTCTCCTGCAACAGACCTAGGCAGGCACACACAGGGTTATCTCTGGCAGCAAACCCCCTCCCCCTTGCTGTATAGAAGTTACAGAGCTGCCTGTGTGCTGAGGGGAGGGGTGAAGAGGGAGCAGAAGAGACAGAACAAGAAGCACGCCCCTCAATTCAACTACCAGGCTCACTGACAGGCTGAAAGCTTGTAATGAGACAACTCCTTTAATTGAAAAATTATGTAAATATTTGGATACTTTAGCTTAAGCTATATTTCTCTTCCTTACTTACAGTTCCTCTTAGTAGATGGTTGACATAATGCAGTTTTGGTGAAATATTTCATGCACTATTCACCCAAACCAAGTATAGATTACAAACAAGAGAACGTTAGAAAGGAAAGACAATGATAGTAGAAAATTCCATGTTAAATTTTTTTGTCAGATTTTCTCTTCCTGAAAATTCTTGGTTACAAGTAACTTTCATATATTTTTGTGTGAAGAGAACCTCAGGCCGCTTCTGACATGTCTTTTTTAGCAAATATTTATGTTACCCATGAAATAATAGTTCTGGAGCATCTCTCCCTAGGTCTCTTTGTTGTGTAGTTCCCCTGTTATTACTATTACAAATGCATTACCAATTTGGCAACTGGGTGTTACCAATTAGGGATGTGACCCTCCTCAGTGTGACATTGTGCTGACAGAGTCAGTGTGTGCAGAGACATGCTTCTTTAAAAACTGGAATGGTAACACCCATCTGACGGTTCCAGTAGTATATTTCTAGAAGGAATAAAAGAGGAACAGCACAACACCCAGTTATAAGAGAAGATGCTTCAGAATTGTTATAGCAAAGGTAACACACAAAATTAATGAAACAAACATGTCAGGAGATATCACAGGTCCTCTGTAACCTCTCCAATAATGTAGAAAGTCTTATTATCCTGCACTTGTTAAATGGGTTTTCTCACTTCAATGATTAGCTTTTAACATGTTGGGACAAGTAACTGGAGACTATTACTAAATACATTGCTTTGTAGATATTGCTTTGGTCAGGAGATAAAGAAGATTGTATCTCCTTTTAGAGTACTGTCACGTTTACTGGCCGCAAAGCCACTAACGCCCTGGTACAGGAGATCCTCAGGGCCCACCGCGGGCACAGATGGCAGTACTCGCGGCGGGTAGCCGAAGTGCAGACGGATAAACGGATGCAGTAGCTGTTTAATGGAAGCACAGTCCCAGGGTGATAACAGATGCACAGCAGGAATAGCTGACTGGTGCAGCGACAGGAGTACAGCTGGTATAATATTCTCTGGACAGCGCAGTGTTAAAGCAGAGCTTCAGCATACACAGTGGAAACAAAGAGTTAACACAGCAGCAGCTTAGCAGCAGAGGTCTAGCTCTATGGAAGCACACCAACGAACTGACCCAGAGTCCAGGGAGGAAGTTCCTTATGAAGGAAAGGGTCAGAGGTCACGGGCAGGAAGCAGGAGCAGTGTGTGCATAAATGTCCGCAGGCTGGCGTGCGCGCACCCTATGGGGTGCACACATACGCTGGGGAAGCCACAGTGGACGGACACGCGTGGAAGCAGGACCAGGTGAGTAACGCTGAGCAGAAGCAGGTGTAAAGCAAACTGACACTGCCGCTGTAAGCCCCGCACAGGGAGCCACAGCGGACCCAGACACAGGGGCACGGACACGACCGCGGTCTAAGGCACGGGCCGCGGCGCGATCCGTGGCAAGTACAAACATTTCTCTGGTTACAAAGAATCTCTCCCCACCTTGTCATTGCTCTAAGCTGTTGTAACTTCGACCATGGGGAGTCACTCCCTACAAAGTCTTATCTCTAGAAACCTTTGTTTATGTAACGAAATGAGAAGCTTTCACTCTTTATAGCTCTGTAGTCTTGTATAGTACACCTGTTAAACCCCCAGGACTCATGTCAGTGTAACAGGAATAGCTAGGAACAGCAGAGCTAATATATCAATCACTGCTATAGACCAACTCACAGCCTGAATAAGATGTGTGAGTCTGAAGTTGTCTTTTAATCTTCCATTGATATGTTAACGTGGCATCAGAGGAAAATAACCCAAAGTGCAGTTAAAGGGGTTTTATCGCTACAAAGATCATGTCTCAGATTATGGGGACAGTAAAAATAATCACTTTTGTAATTGGTTTGCATCACCTCTGTCACTTGGTTTAGCAGATATGAACTTTTCTGTAAATCTGTATTCTGTTTCTGCTGCTGGTCGGGACACGCCCCCTGGCCAGATTCTGCCCCCCTAGACACGCCCCTGCACGGTGATTGGCTGGCTGACATTTCATTCAGCCTGTTGGGATACGCCCCCAGACAGGAAACGCCCCAGCTACGCCCCCTGTGCTGTGATTGGCTGCCTGCACACTCTGTGTTTTCTCCCCTCTGAGCTGTTAAAATCGATAGTGAGACCAAGGGCTGCTGGCTCTATATACATCTCCCAGCTCTAGGGTGAATGATCTGGGCAATGACTGCCTGTTTAAGTCACAGATCCCCTCATATAACGCAGTGTTAGAGTCTCCTGCCTGTTAACAGGAGGAGAGGAGGAGGGGAGGGCAGGGCAGTGTGTATTGCTCCATATAACCCAGTCTGCTGCCTGGTAACAGAGGGGAAGGGGGGTAGTGTACACTCCTCACATGTCTCATCAGTTCAGGCTATGTGTATAACTGCATATAGCACAGCAATGAGCTTGTGGAGTCAGCCTGAAGCTCTGTAGAAACAAGAAGCATAGCAGGAGGCTGCAGATCTGTTCTCTCCAGACATCTTTCTGCTTTTACTGCCTCACCCACAATGATGATGTCACAGGTCTTCAGTGAGGGGAGACACGCCTGCTGAGAGGAGAGACATGCCTCCTGGATTTCAAATTCAATCTCAGAGAATTAGCTGAAGAGCACGAACAGTTCAAACGATAAAACTCCTTTAATTGCACAATTCTCTTATTATCAACACAGCAGTAGCTTAGCAACATACACTCCATATTCTGGTGTCACAACTAGTGTCCTAGAGAAGGTCTCAGTGATGGCCCTCCATTCATTTCAGAGTCATCTCCAATGAAATAAAGGTGGCCATCAGTCCCCAAAAATGGATTTCATATAAATACATAGTTTGTAAGACTAAAAAGACACAATTCTACATAGATATAGATAGATAGATATATTGATAACTCTAAACTTATTGTTATGGCGGACAGAACCATGGAGAACCAGCAGAGTATTTTTACCATGATTATAGCTAGCTAAATTATTTTTAAATGAAAAATGTTCCTTTCTGCATTAGATAATGATACAAATATATGCTGGCAACTATGATAATTTTCTTGCTGAAGCACTAGCCTTTAGTTCTCTTCCAAAGGGGTTTTCTGGCTATAAAAATAAACACTTTAAAATACAGTAGTATTGAATTGTAAATTAATAGAGGTGGGGTTCCCCTGTTTGGCACACACATCTATAAACCAAGAGTTGCTGCAAAAATCTTGCTGCTGATGACTTGGCATGTCTATGCATTACATAAACCGCTCATTGATTTCAATAGGCACTAAAGCTTTATTTCTCCGGCAGTAATACTACAGAGGAAGTAAGCACTTTCTGCTGGGTTCCCCTTACAGATAAAGGGGTTTTCCATGTTAAAAATAAGCTAGACAGGTGTACAAAAAAAAGCTGTGTACTCACCACCGTTCCAGCGCACTGATAATGTCTTGTTCGGCGGGCGTCATGTGGCCACTGCTTCCAATTAATGACTTCAGGGGTCATGTGCCATTGCCTTAATATCACTGTTCACTTTCCGAATGGTGGTGTCAAAGCAGTGACCACTGAAGCCACAGATTGGCTGCAGCTGTCACCTGTCGAAAGCCGAACAGAAAGTCAAAAGAGACCAAGGATGCTGCCAACAGCTTCAGCAATGGAATAGTGAGAGAGTACAGAATTGAGAGTGTCATTTTTTTTTTTTTTAATACACGTCTAGCATTTTTTCTTTCTGAACCTAGAAAAACCCTTTAATTACTAGGGGTCCTAGTAGAGAAACACCCAGTATTTAATTTATCATGAAGGGTAAGTTCACAGAAATTCAAGGCAATACTTCAGATTTCTTTTGAGGATTTTTACTTTGCCTCTGATTTAGACACAGGTTAGCTCCATTTCAATGGGATTCTCCACATCATGGCAGCTGAAGTGGAAACTGAGGGGGAAACACTTCGAAGAATGGGCATATCCGTTGTTTTATTCGGTTTTTTTCCACACCAATTTCAAATCTGTGGTGTAGAAAAGCTGTGCTGTAGTTCACAGTGTGTTAAATAAATGGGAGTCAGATTGCTTGTGGATTTTGTCGTGGAATTTGCATTGAATTCCATGTTAAATTCCATTGTGTGAACTAACACTAAGGGTATGTTCACATGGCGTACTTTCGGCGCGCATTTCAGCGCTTATTTGTGTTTTAATACGGGCGAGATGCGTGCCGAAATTACGGTAATCCATAGTCGCATAGAGAACTATGGATTACGCCTCCTCTCCCCACTCGTACAATACTGTACACGCCGCAATACATTGTGTGAACATAGCCTAAGGAAGTTTTTCAAGGCTATGTCTACACAGCTAAACTTAAAATACTGTCGGGAATTCAACGGTATTTTAACTTTGCTGCACAGACGGTTTTTGGCGTTGTTTTTTTTTTCGGATTTCCCATGGCCCTGTAATTTGAGGGCTACGGGAACGCAGTGTAAGATAGAACATGTTCTCTCTTCTGCTGGGTGGCCGGCGGTTTACAAATGCTAACTAAAAGAAACTGTGCTGTGTAGACTACAGCACAGATTTTCTATTGAGGTCTACACAGCACAGTTTAGAGTCAGATTTTCGGCGGATTCTAAATACTGAAACCGCCAAAAATCCAGTGGAAAAACCTGTGCTGTGTAGACATCGCCTTAAGGGGTTGTCTCACCATGCTGTTTCACAGCCAAAAGCAGATTCAGATTCATGCATCCTATCTCTTCCTGGTCAGATTGTGTGTGGTTTTATAGCCGTAATAAGCCGATCAGTTTGGCAATCGCATCTCTTCTAAAAGCACTGACATGAGAGCAGGAGCTGTTATCTAGAAGTGCAGAGAGCTACAGAACTCAGAGTAAACAAGCAAATGGAGACTAATTACTTGTTTCAGATAACACACTGTTCTCAAGCTACCAGCAGCCCAACCTGTCTTCATCCTTGCTATCAGAAAAGACAGAGCAGAGAGAGAAGAGAGAGCAGGGCGGTAACCATAGAAACTTGTGTGCACTAGGAGCAGATAAATTCTATCTTACCTCCTCAACAAAGCCAAAAAAATTAAGCAATATACAGGCAGTCCCCGGGTTACAAACGGGATAGGGACTGTAGGTTTGTTCTTAAGTTGAAATTGTATGTAAGTAGAAACAGGTATGTTTATTAAATGTAATTAAATTTTTTTCCAGTTTTGGATAGTACAGGGAACAGTTTTTACATTTGTTTTGCTGTCTGTGTGCTTTTTTTTAGAAGATGTCACCTAACGTTCTGTATCTCATGTGCAGCTGTGGCATGCTGGCACTTGTTTATTATGGGGCGTGACTTAGGGTTGAATGTCAGCCACGCCCCATAAGTCTCAGTTTGTAACTAGGGGACGTATGTAAGTCGGAACGATGTAAGTCGGGGACTGCCTGTATTTGGAAAAACTTTTCAGTTACCAGTCCCTACATGTTTAAAGCTAATCTTTGTAGTGAAAAAAACACTTTAAAGGAGTTGTCTCATTACAAGCTCTCAGCCTAAGTCAGTGAGCCTGGCAGTTGATTTGAGGGGCGTGCTTCTTGTCTGCCTCTTCTCCTCCCTCTTCCCCCCTCCCCTCAGCACACAGAAAGCTCTCCTCCCTAACTTCTATACAGGGGGGGGGGGTTGCTGCCAGAGTTAACCCTGTGTGTGCCTGCCTAGGTCTGCTGCATCTCTTGCTGCTCGTCTCCACAGTCAGGAGACAGGAGAGGGCTGATCTATGAGTGTGGAGCAAGTGTTCCTATACCCCCTGCTTAGCATACAGATCTGCACATCTCCAGCAACAAACAGACCCTGTCAGAACAGACACAGGGAAGCTGTGAAGTGTTACTCAGGATGTGTCACTAGTACACCAGAGCATGAACCCTTCACATGCCCCCTGATCTGTATAGTATTAGTATAGTTACAGCTCCACAGACCCATCATGATTATAGTAACACACAGGGTGACAGCCAGTACAGACCTGACAGCCAGTGAGGTAAGGATCAACAGGTCGGCTGCTATAGAGATTTGAGAAGCTGATGTACTCCTACTAACAGGGCGAACTCAAAATCAGTAGGACATTTGTAATGAGCATATATTGCAAAGCTGCTTGTTTTTTTAAGGATCTTTTAATTAAAACCCAATCATTGTAGCGAGACATCCCCTTTAAGTTATCCCATCTAGAAACTATTAGATTAAGATTCCATGTGAAATGTATACTAAATACATACTGATTTAAAATGATCAGCACTACTGTATATTTTAATTTACAGTTGATTAAGCTGATTACTATTTCAGACAGATTTAACTATATATGTATGCAACAGCTGGATAAACAAAAAGTATTGCACAACAGTGCTATTCACTTTCACACAATCATTTAATCACCAAACCCTTTGACTTTATTACTTGCAACTAAATGGCCAGCAATTGCTGTAAGTTGATGGTGGCAGAAAGCAGTGTACAAACCTGCCCTCCAGGCAGAGTGACCTGCGATCTCTCATTACTACTGGTGTTGTTCCGTCTGAGCAAATAATAAGTACCGCACTGAAGGACATTTATTGCTAGAATATTTTATTTATTATGCGCTCAAATATTCTGCTTTGGCTCTGCAGTTCTCTTAGAAAGATTCATATGCAATGGAAAAAAAGTCTAAGAGCTAGCAATCATTTTCAGTATGTCTCTAACAATGGAAATATCAAGTTGAACTGGATGATCTATAATAACATAAAATACTACTCTGATCCGCTATGTGGGCCCTCAGACTTGACCTTGAAAATGATGGAACAACAGGCGAACAACATGGGTGGAGTCAACATTTAATAATAACATTTTGTCAAAAGCTGATGTAACTAGTGAGTTATACTTGCAGCAAAAAAAGGCTCTAGCACCGATACATTCTTTACAGACATCCCCCAAATTGTTTACAAGGCAGAGAAATGTTGGGATGTATTTTATGTGCTGGCAGTTCCATTCATGCTTCAATGAAGGTCTTCCAAACTTGGAATCTTTAGGACTAGTAGGTGAAAATAATTCTTGGATGAGGACTAAATGCAAAAACGTTATTTTCAACCCTTACTGTCACTGACATCTTAATTAGGTGTCAGAAGCAATTATATGTGATTATTGGGGAAATGCTTCACATTGAACCAGGTAAAATCAGGCTCCAATGAAGTGTATCCTGATTTGAGGATCTGACCATTATTTTAGAGGAACACTAAATATAGAAAATACATAAGACTCTCATTAATTCCTCCCTTTGTATCTTTGCTCCATGTGTGTTCTAATATTGCAATCAAAATTTAGGAATACGTAAATAGTTCTTCAGAAACATATCCATATATAATCCCAGGAGATGAGCCATGTCCTCTTCCTTCTCCACTGTCTTGTGTCTGGCTGTAATACAGCGGGCTGCAGTAGGAACCTCCCCCCACTTCTCTGTCTGCAACAGGAAACAAATAACATTATGCAGTTCTGCTTCAATAACTAAGGAGCAAACATGTATTTGTCCTGACCTCCTCTTTACTGGTTACATTTGGTCAGTCTGGTGGCAGACTCCCTACCGTGAGAATGAAAAATGGGGCATTACCAATAAATTCAACACATCTGATGTTCTTTCCTACCTGTATGCCCTACTTGGGGACAGTCCACATGCCCCTATGAATAGTGCTGTGCTTCAAATTTGGGTCAAAGCTGAATTCGATCCGAATCTGACCACTTTTTGCTGCGGTTGGTGAAAATTGCTACAAAAACAACTGTAAACCCAGCTCTATGTTAGGGATGTATAAGAGGTTTTAGAGGTTTAACTCACTGGTCAGATGGCATGATTCTTCAATTGAAGCCTAAATTCTGGTCTGGTGTCTCGTCCTAAATCAATTCCAGTTACTTCACCTTAGGCCCAATGTTATGGTATCTGGAAGGGAGGTCAGACCGGAAGCTAGACCACAACGGGAGCATTGTGTTGCCAGACTGGTAAGTTAACCCCCTTAAATTGCTTCAAACAAGCTACTGCTAACAGGCCCACTTCTGATACAGAATGAAGAGCGCGATGCTTGCATCCATCCTCCCCATTCATTTCTATGGGAGTTCAGAATATAGCGAGTGAGTGTGCTAGTCACCCCACTCACTGACTCTGGTTCGTAGCTGAGACCTGTTAACAGGGAGTGGCTTTGTAAGAGCATGCCTTTTAAGCTAAGGATTTCAATTATGGTTAAGGATAGGGATTGGGTTAGAAAATAAATTTGGTTTCCAGAAGTCCCGACCCGAAATTTTATTACTAGTGCCATCTAGACTGTGTCAAACTGAACAGGGTTTTTTTGAGGAAACACTACCATGAATATAGAGTTGGTGGGTTCATTTATATTGCTGATGCCAGTCAAAATAGAAGTTAAAGGTTTTGCTGTAGGAACGTGTGTGTGTGTGTGTGTGTGTATGTATGTATATGTATATATGTGTGTGTGTGTGTGTGTGTGTGTGTATGTATGTATGTATATGTATATATGTGTGTGTATTTGTGTATATGTGTATATGTGTGTGTATGTATATGTATATATGTGTATATATGTGTGTGTGTGTGTGTATATGTGTGTGTGTATGTGTATATATGTGTGTGTGTGTGTGTGTATATGTGTGTATATATGTGTGTGTGTATGTGTGTGTGTATGTGTATATATGTGTATATATGTGTGTGTGTATGTGTATATATGTGTGTGTATGTGTATATATGTGTGTGTATGTGTATATATGTGTGTGTGTGTATGTATGTATGTATGTAAATGTGTGTATACATGTCTATCTGTATGTATATATGTGTTTATGTATATATGTGTATGTTTATATGTATGTATGTGTGTGTATATGTATGTGTATATGTGTGTATACATGTCTGTATGTATATGTGTGTGTTGTATGTATGTGTGTATATACATATGTGTGTGTGTATCCACAAATGTGGTCGATGGGGTTGAGTGATGGGGTTGACAGGAGGCGGAGTTGACAGGGGGCGGGTTTGACAGGGGGGCCCACACATTTTAGCTGTAGGGGGCCCTGAAATTTCTGATGGTGTCGCTGGGAACATGCAGAAAATCCTACAGACTGCCAAACAGTGTGTGCAAGATTATCTCCAGTACTTTTATCATTCATTTTTTTTAGGATTATTGATACTCTAAGGCCCACATGTATGAAAACTGTCTAGGTCTAAAACTTACTTTGTTTCCCATAACAACCAATCATAGGGCCCCTCTCATTTTTCCAGAGCACTATATGAAATTAAAGGGGCGTTCTGATTGGTTGCTATGGGCAACAAAGTGAGTTTTAGACCTAGACAGTTTTCATACATTTGGCATTAAATGTTCAGATTCATTGATCCTCTTCATACAGGGACTATTAAATAGGACTGTATAATATACAACATAAATAACTAATTCTGTGGAACATGACCACAAAGTAGAGATGGGTCCTACATATTATAAGGCAATGTTCACATGGCTTATTGCCGACGTAATTGCGGGGGACGGATTTCACCCTGCAATTACGCCGGCTGCCGCGCAGCGGGGGTGGGGCCGGCAGCTCGCCGGTCCCATAGACATTCATTATTCACGGCGCGATAATTGACATGTCACTTTCTCCCCGCCCGGCGTATTCGCCGAGCGGGGAGAGGAGACGGAATCCATAGTTCTCTATGAGAACTGTGGATTACTGTAATGACTGGGACTGATTTCAGCCGTATTGGGCCGCAAATACAGCGCTCAATACGGCTGAAATCAGTCCCAAAATAAGCCGCGTGAACGAGGCCTTAGAGTTATCTGATCTTTTCCTCCATTGCTACTGTTCCAGTTCTCTTGTGTAACCTATATATTTTTTCTAAAACTTTATTCTAAAACTCCCTGCTATCGGTATTTTATAGCAGTGCATAGAGCTTGGTTACATTATACAAAGTGCAATATGTGCAGGAATAAACAAGCATTTCCCAATATTCAAATGAACTTCAATGTGTATTTTATGTTTCTTACGTCTGCGAAGCCCCCATGCTATGGGAATTAAATAATTCTGGAGGCCTATTATCTGGTGTAGAAATTTTGACAGCAAGTGGAAGATTGTAATTACTCTCTTCCATTAGACTCTTTGGCTTTGGCCAGATAAGCTGTGGTGAAACGTGTGACCAGGGCAGGAGATCATGGATTGTCTTTCAGTGTTGTCATGGCGACTGTGATGCAGGTGGCCTATTACTGCCTGGCTTGTCAGATCTTATACATCAAACTGGTGCTAAGTGAAAATATGTTAGAGGGCCCAGAAAGAGGGAGAGAGAAATTACCAGCAGCGATTAGGAAGTCGGGTGCTTGCTCTGCTTCTATTATTGCGTCTCTAGTCCTTATTATTAGTTAATATCATCATTGTAGATTGCATGCTTTATCGATCAAGTGGTTAGTTCAATTAACCATACAGCGCATGCAGGTATCTGAGAGAAATGCAGAATAACAATAGTAATAAATGCACCAATTACGAATAAGAGGGAATTGGCTGGATTCCTTCTGATGTTGAGATTTTCTCTTGAGCTCAGTTGTATTAACAGTGTTAACACATTTTGAGTGATTATCATTGTGTTCATTTTTGCTAGAAATGTTTTAAATTTTTAAAGCAAATATGCTTATAGGCGTATAGGCATTATAAGGGAAAGTCTCCTGCTTAGGGTCCCCCAGAGGTCAGAGCTGACAACTTTCTGAAGGACGTTGCCTGCCCATCTATAACATGGTCATCCATTCATCTGATAGTACTACACTATATGGCCACTTGTAGCCTTCACCAGCCATAAAAGCTGATCATCAGGACAGGGCCACCTTAACAATATTGTGGCCCAAGGCAAAGCAGTATACTGGACACTGCCCCTGACACCACATCAGGCCATATCTCTAACCAGCCTCAAGGAAACCCAACTATGCCCAGTTTCGCCCTCAGACCAGCCCTAGAACAATGGCTGTTTTTAATCAGAACAGAGTATACCTGGGACCCTCATGGCCTGAAAAGTATGGAGCCCTATAAGGGCACTGAGATGGGAGATTGTTTAGAGAATGTCTTCATCTGAACTACTTGCTGTTGGTAGATTGGCCCTTACAGTTTTCATCAAATATATGCGCTAAGAGCCTCAAATTTTCATATATATTTTGCTTTATGTTGGGTGATATTTTGGGTCCCAGGATTCAATTATCAGTTTTCCATAGAGTTATGGTTTCAAGATACAATGGTCATCCCAGAACCAATTAATATTGGATATTTGAAAATGTTTATATATATATATATATATATATATATATATATATATATATATATATAGTGACATCCCGATACCTTCGGCCTCATCTTGGCCCGGCCGGGGGGGGGGGGGGGGGGGGGGGGCATTCGTTTGGGGTCGCCGTCTTTTGTATGCGGAATGGCGAAGGGACTGGGCTCCTTTTTAAATGCCTCGCCGGTTTTTTGAGGCACATGCAAACAAAAAACAATCAAAAAAAAAAACCTCAGGCCCTCTGGCCAGGTAAAAACGTTAGTCTCTCTTATCCCTGGGGTTGACCCGATCCGTCCCCCAACGCATCACTTGCCGTATCCCCTGGCTCCGGTTTCCTAAGCCTTAGGGCCGAGCCTCTGTTCCGCTTCTTTGCTGCTCCACACTCTGGTAGCGACCCGCCCCCTTTTACTCTGAAGGACCGGTTTTTATAGGGCCCCAAGCCCCATCCAAAAATTAGGCCTGGAACATGGGGGTAGGCACCCCCCAAAATTGTTCTTTTCCCAAAAAGGGACCAAGGCGGTGAAAGCCAAAACTAAGATAACCCTTTTCCAACCTTGTGTGGTGAAATACACTGAGGTCTTATTCACCAAAGGCCCCGTTCCTTGGTGGATGTCGTATAACCACTTGGTATATTCCACCTTGTGGCGCAACAGGAAAATATTGTAGCGGTTTTGTCAAATAATTTAAAAATTTATTTTATATATATATTAATATATTATATATTATATATTATATATATATATATATATAAAGCAAAATAAAGATGAAAGAAAATGAAGCAAAACTAATCCAGATAAAACAAGTTCTTATGTATTATGCCACTCATCCAGGCACACGTAAAAAGCAGTACTGGACATGTAGTACCACAATGTATTGTAGAGTGGCACTACTAGATCGACAATCACTGCATGTACTGTAATAATACGGATGTTTTACAAGTAAAATGTTCTGAATAATTGGCTGGATCAGTCTGTGGGTCATTGGCTCTTGAAACCACACTCCACATTCAATGTTCCAGGAAAAACCATTGTATGTTAAATACACTACTCACAAAAAGTTACGGATATTTAGCTTTTGGTTGAAATTTCAGGGTGATCATAAAACTTCTTGAAAATGTTTTTAAAAGAGACCATCTCTTAACTATAGAATGCACATGTCCAACTGTTCAGTGTTTCTTTTTACACAACTTTCTGATCTCTAACAAGGAGCTTAATGGCAAAATTCACAACAGGTATTTCATCCCTGAATTGCCCAATAAATGTAGGGGATCAATTTGAATTGGGATTTAAACAGTCCTCCTCATCCTGTTCACATTTTGACATCATGAGACCAAGGCAAAACCTTACAATTGATCAACAGTACCTCGCCACTGTGAGGCTTCAAGCAGGATGCTCTCAGACGGAAGTGGCCACTGAGCTTAGAGTGTCACAGAATATCATCAGCAGGTTACAACAGAGAAAGACTGGAAGAGTCACAGTAAGGCAAAGGAGTGAACGTCCTTTGGTTACATCACATACTGACAGCTTCATTGTAAACAATGCCTTGCGGAAGCAGAAATGCTTACATCAACGTGGTGCTTGCTGGTCTCCATTCCCCATTGTGGTGCAGAGAGCACTATTCCATAAAGCTGGATATACAAAATATATAACATATAGAATATTTTTTTTTACACAGGACTCTGTATATGAAAGATCATTCATGGGTATACGCCATGGGCCATCCCAATACATAATTACAATGGACGGAGCAAGAGTTAGTATGAAGAGAGGCTAAATCAGTCCAATATGGTTGCTATCATAGCACTCACAAGAGGTTATGCTCAACTTTCCTAGACTGCTAGAAAGACATATCTTGCTAGCTAAAGGCGTGCTCTGCTTTTTTTTATCAGTATGTGCAGACTGCAGGCCCACTCGAAGTAAAAAAAATATGAAGTTATGCCTTCCCCGAACCTCCACTCCAGCACTGCGCTGCCCTCACTCTCCTCAGTCTCCTGTTTACTTCTTTCTTCTTCGGAACAGGGACGTCACCTCTGTAACTGCTAATTAGTTGCAGCTGTCAGATACCACTGCCTGATGTGACGGCTGCTGCCAATCAGAGGCTGCAGCGGTGACGCCCCCTTTCTGAAGAGGCAAGGAGTAAACAGAAGACCGGCAAGAGTGAGGGCAGCGCAGTGCTGGAATGGAGGTGAAGGGATAGGCAAGTATAACTTTTTTTAATTTAAGCAGTGTAGTCATAATAAATAAATTGGACAAGCCATTTAATTAGTTGTGCATATGCCATTTATTAACTATATATATTTGTTGGAAAATGAATAAGATGAATGTTCTTATGTAAAGAAGCAATAGGTACAAGAAGGACAATACACCTTAAACAGGAGAAGGTCTGTATGTATTTTGCAATTCTCTTTACACAATTTCTCTAGCACACTGCATTTCTAGTAGCTTCTTCAAGATGTTACATTGAGATTCTCTAAATCTGGAAGAGGTCTCTTGAGATCTTGCTTTTTCTGACTTGCTGCATTACTTATATACCTGGGTAGGGAAAAATTACATCCAGGTTCTTTTCTAAAAGCTTTCCACACAGATAATGGTCATTAGTGTGGTAAGTCGCAGGTTTTACAGGTGAGATAATAGTAAGTGCAGCTGCAAAGCATCTTTGAGCCTAACTCGAGGTGTGAAGCATTGAAGGGGAACCTGGTCCTAAGCCTTAAGAAAGATTTCAACAGATTCCACAGATTAAAGTAGGAACAATGGGATAGATTTATTATAACTGTCTTAAATTTAGGCAGCATATAACTAGACAAGGCTAGACACAGATGCGCTAAATGTGATTGGCACATTTCTCCACCTTACGCCACCTCATGGCTGGTTTACTCGCAACAATATTTTGCATGACAAGAATGGCACACTTTATTAAAGGGGTTTTATAGTTACAAAGATCATGTCTCAGATTATGGGGACAGTAAAAATAAGCACTTTTGTAATTGGGTTGCATTACCTCAATCACTTGGTTTAGCAGATATGAGCTTCTCTGTAAATCTGTGTTCTATTTCTGCTGTTGCTGGTCGGACACGCCCCCTGGACGGTTCCTGTGCCCTAGACACGCCCCCTGCACTGTGATTGGCTGGCTGACATTTCATTCAGCCTGTTGGGATACGCCCGACCACGCCCCCTGCGATGTGATTGGCTGCCTGCACACTCTGTGTTTACTTCCGTCTGAGCTGTTAAACTCGATAGTGAAACCAAGGTCTGCTGGCTCTATGTACATCTCCAGCTCTAGGATGATTATCTGGGCAATTACTGCCTGTTCAAAGGGCTTTTGCCAAGAGGTTTATTCACCTCCTTACAGGTCCAGTCCTTAAGCTGCTACTTTGAAAAGAGGGCGTTCTGTTCCGCAGATCTAATGCAAGCCCCGCCTCCTTATGACATCATCATCTGTAGTGTATAACATAAGGATTCAACACTGTGGCTGTATAAGCTGCTTGTGTAGTGCAGTGCTTAGGTGATCAGCTCTGCAAGACAGAGGTTTAGGAATTCAAGCCCCATCAGTAGTTTTTTTTTTTTTCTTTTATAAATTGTACACATATGTAAATATATGAAAATATATGTGTAGCATCTATAATTTTATTTATATACACACACAAAGCTGCCCTATATAGTGTCCCATCCTCACAGTCACACCAAGCACTTCCGACATATGTGATACAATGCATATACTCTGGGGGATGAGACATGATATAGGGGAGCTATGTATGTGTATATATATATCATTATAGAGATTGGCAAATATATTTTAGGTCCCCCCACATATGTGCAGAATTTAGGGGGGGGGGAATATACTCTGTGAGGGACTAGAACTCCAAACTCCTTCGTTGTAAAAGCAATACTCTACCACTGCTCTACCGCTGCACCACGAGCCCAAGTCAGTTACAGGCTGAGCAGGGTCTTCTCTGAAAGCTGAGTGCTTCTCTCCCCATTGTTTTCACTCACATGTCACTAACAGCAACCAGAGATCTTTACTTGAAGCTGACATTTGTCCTTGCAGTTGAGTAAAGATCTCTGCCTGTTGTCAGTACAATTTTGGGTGAACACCACTAGAACAGAATTTTAAAGCTGCTGGCTTTCAGTGTCATTTGTGTGTAAACTAAGAGATATAAGAGGTGCTTGCTGCAGCTTGTGGAGTCTCAAGGCTGCAGACATAATCAGGCAGGAGGCTACAGAGCTGTTATATCCAGACAACCTTCTGCATCCCCTGCTTTAAACAAAATGATGATGTCACAGTTCTTCAGTGAGGGGAGACACGCCTGCTGACAGGAGGGGACACCCTGTGCCCAGGAGAGACACCCTGCTGACAGGAGAGGACACACCCCTGGATTCAAACTCAATCTGAGAAAATTAGCTGAACAGCTGAAACGATAAAACTCCTTTAATAACTGACTCTTTTTATATATTCTCCTTTTCTAGACATTTTTCTAAATTGTCTAGCAAGGCATAAAAAGCTTCTAAAACACATAATAAATTTGGCGCAGGTAAGTTTGCCATTTGTTTTGTGCAGTTGGAAACCTGAACCAATGAATGTATTATACTACTGCAGACCTGCACAACATATGTCCCCTGGGCCACATGGTCCGGGCCCACTATAGCATTTCTGGCAGCCCACAATGGATGCCAAAAAGGCGTGGTCTATGTTGACACTGCTCAAAAAGCAGTCTGGGCGTTCCCGCATGGAACGGGATGTTCGTGGGGAGGAGACTGGGCGTTCCCGCGTGGGACGGGATGTTCGTGGGCAGTTGGAGGGGTGGTCTGGCCCCCACATTCTGTATTGTTGTTTAGCATGGTGCTTCTCAGAGAAGGCCTACAAATGTTCCGTTTGTGTCACAGCATGGGACCCAGCTCCCTGGATCCAGTTCATTTTAGGTTCAATAGAGAGATGTCCACACCTGTCTTGTTGTTTATGTTTTTTGCTCCATCATATGGGCAAAAAGCAGAAATAACGGTGGCACCAAATCCGTTATTTGACGGACACCAATGGGCCCCAATGGACCTCATTGACTACAATGAGATCTGTCAGTTTTCCATCATAGTGTCTGTCATTTGAAAGGAACCTCTAACACAGATTTGAAACAGGCCATTCATATCAATTGTAATTAAGGAGAGTATAGACCAATGTATGTATTCTCTTCATGTAGAACACTTGAAGCAGCTTAATGCTTTCCCTGGAGCCACAGAACTTAAGACCTTCTGCACTTTATCCATAAATATGGCACCTTCCAGTGTACAGCAGCTCAATGGCTCTGTACAGAAACATACTGAGGAGCCCTACTATCTCCATGCACTTCCAAGGTGCCGATCACATTGGCCTCTGGTTTGTGTGTGAGCCCTAAAATGTAAATTTTGGAACCAACATATTTGTATTTTACTGCATTAGACCTCTGTTTTTTAACTTAAAAAATGGGGGGCACCTAATTATAGCCAAAAGCATAAATTAATAAAATATTAATGTCGGCCTACCACAGTTTAACACATATGTTTACTCAGAATGTCCACTTCTAGGAAGTGTAGCCTTTACACCAGTCACCGTGAATTAACCTGATATGGGGAAAATAGAGTACAGATCATTGGACTACAGGAACTCAAGGAAGCTGTTAGGGATGTGTCCTCTAAAAACTGTTGACTTGATTCCAGTAGAAAGCAGAAGAGATATAAGAAATTAATGTAGCTCACTGTAACTCAGAATTTTTCTTCCCTACACTGATTTTGTACTTTGTATAAACTATATTAGTGCTTTAGTATTTAGTTTTGTTTTAATGTATTACATACTTCTTACCAGGATACTTACATGTTGGAAATGATTGAAATGGAAGTTGACAGCTTTGTGCAATAAATTTCAAGTATTCCTGACCGATGAGACTGATGAGATAGATGTCTATTAAGTAATGATGTATATGTATTAATAGTGAAGGATGCTGTATGTTGTCACATTATTTGTTTTATAGCTTCATGTATTTTTGAAATCCTTAAAGATGTTTTTTCATCACCGTGATCAGCTTTTAACACGTAGGGAAAGGTAAATTAAGACTATTTCCAAATACATTGCTGTTTTGATTTTGCTTTGTTCAGAAGATAAAGAAGATTTTATCTACTGCTAGTGTACACAGGTTTCTCTTAGTTACTGACCACCTCTCACTGCTCTCTCTCTTAATTTTTTAAACCACAAGCTGTTGTCCAACTATGGTGAGTTACTCCCTGCTGAGTCTTATCTCTAACAAAGGATGTTGTTTACCTAAGTTAATGACAAGTTTTAACCCTTATAGGTCTGTAACTATGTGCACTTCAGGTTATAAACCTCCTGCACCCATGTGCCACTCGCTGCTATAGAACTACCCACAGCCTAACTTGGAAGTCTGAGTCTGAAGCTAGCTGTGGCTTTGTGAAGCATTATGGTGAAACAACCCCTTTACAGGGAACTTGTCCTCAGTGTTTGACCCTCCAATAGGAAATTGGGATAGCAGGGGAAATAGAGGTAAAAACCCCCCATTTAAAAAATATCCCCTATAGACCTCTAAAATTTTTTAAACCCAAACTTTCCCTCTACTGTATGTTAATTAGGAGTGAAAAGTGAGGCATGCTGTGACCACATCTGGAGGTGGGAAATTCTTCCACTACAATAGAAGGGGGGATGGGGGGGCTGTTACCTTTAATAAAAAATTGAGGGCCCAACCTGCTTCATTTGCAAAACCAAAAACCTTTTTTTTAAAATTTAAAACTCTCTTAAAAAAAAATTTCCCATATGCCCCAAGGGGCATGAAATAGGGTCATCAGGGATTTTTAAAAGGGGCTTGCCATGCCCCAAAAAAATAATATAATACTACTGGGGCTCTAATAAAAACTTACTCGCCTTCCCCGAGTCCTCGGTTTCAGCACCACGTACTGAACAGGCACGTCACATCGAAATCAAAAAATTTGGCTGCAGCTTGGGGGCCCTTTGGGTTTTTATATTTCCATCCAGAGCTGTTTACTTCTGATCGGTGATGTAAATCAGCACGTAACCACTGCGGCCAGTCAGCCAGTACCTGTTTGAAAGTCGCTAAACAGAAAAAGGTGGAGGAGAAAAGGGAAAGGCGTGTGGGTTTTTTTTTAAATTTTTATTGGTTTTTCCGGGATAGAAAATATAATAAAAATTAAAAATTAAAAATATTTTATTTTATAAAAAATATAAAAATATTTTATATATATTAAAAAAAAAATTTCAA
This sequence comes from Phyllomedusa bahiana, assembly GCA_025379985.1. Taxonomy (NCBI): domain Eukaryota; kingdom Metazoa; phylum Chordata; class Amphibia; order Anura; family Hylidae; genus Phyllomedusa; species Phyllomedusa bahiana. Next base: position 101,331 of record JAODAL010007613.1, read on the forward strand.
ACATTTAACATTTGCCACTTTTTTTGTTTGTATTTTTTACCCTTTACGAACTAGGAAGGGGTTGATGAGCTTCGGGCCCCCATTATACTTCACCCTTTTGGGCCCTGCCTTTTAATTTTTAAAAGAAACGGGAAATTTCATGCGCTATTCCGGCGGGGCCCAAATAATGAAAAGGGCCCAATTAAAGGGTTCTAAGCCCAGCAACTAACAGTTTAGAGTTTTTTTTCTTGATTTGGGATCCTCTTTGGAATATACCACATAGTCTCTCATACAAGTAAAAAACACTTTTGGCCCAACAGGGTTTAATGTGGAGAAAAAATCCGCATATTTTTTGCCCCTGCAAAAGCAACCACCTTCCCTGCTTGACCCCCTTTAAAAGGGGGATTTATGGCCCCTTTGTTGGGACTGATTCATATGTCTCAGTTTCTCAACCCCAAAAATTTCAGGGGTTTTTTCTTCCCCCCCCAAATTTGGGTGACATCATCCCCCCCCACCCCCCAACGGGGTTTCCTACCCCCTTTTAACTTTTCCCGATTTTCCCCCCCCCCCCCCCCTCCCCCTTTTCCTGAACCCAAACATGAAACTGTGTCTCCCCCCTATCAGTCTTTTTTTGGAAAAAAGCTGTAAAACATCCCACGGGCCCTGCATTCAATCAAGACGAGCACTTTCTCCCTCCAGGGGTTTTTGTGTTTCACCCTTTCTATAAACGGCACAGACCCCCCCCCCCTTTTTTTTAAAAGGAGTGAAAAGGAAAGGGGAAAAAAATTTTTATTTTTTTCCATTTTTAGAATCTGTTGCATCTGTTTCTGCGGGGTTTTGGAGAGAAAAAAATGTAGGGGGCCCCTAACTCTAGTCGGGCGGGGATCGACACAAATTGTGCTTTTTCCCTGTTTGTGTAAGCCCTTAGGGGGTTTTTAAAATTCTGTTTTTTTCTGGCTAAATTAAATAAAAAAAGGTTTGGCCCCTTCTCTAGTGAGGGGAACCCCACCCCGTAAATATGCCCGGGGGGCTGAACAAAAAATTAAATGAGCTTTTGTTTGTAAAATTTCAAGGAGGGGGGATCTGGAGGGACCCGGGACCAGGACGGGATATCAGTGTAAAAAAAAACACAAGATAAGGAAAACTGTAAAATACAAAGACAGCTTTGCTAATGACTTTAAAATTGAAAATTTTCTTTTTCCTGTCCCCTTATTCTGGGAAGGGCCCCTTTAAAAAAAAAAGATAAAACCCCCTTAAAAACCCTTTTCCCCCCCCAAAATTTTAGGCAGGTTTTTTTTTTGCCCCTTTTATTCCCTGGGTAGGGATAAAGTAGGGGGGGTCCAAAAAAACAAGGACAATTTTGGGAAAAAACTGTCAGGTCATCTTTCTATTTTTTAGGTTTGGGTTTAAAAAGAAGGGCCCGAAAGGGGTTTTAACAAACCCAGGGGTTTAAGATTTTCCCCAAATCACACTTTTGGGAAAAACTAAAGTGTTTGCATAGTCTTGCATTATTTATTTTATTAATTTATGCTGATGTTTTATTTGGTTCCAGGGAATTTTCTGAAGGGGCTCCCGGGAAATGGCAGATCTTAAATCCTTTTGATTTACAAAAACCCAAAAAAAAGAGCCCGCTCCCTTAAAATAATGGGGTTTTGGGGTGCATGGAAAACAAAGGGGAGGGAAAAGGAAAAAACGTATCCAGCATCCCATAAAATCAGCAAAAACTGTATTGGAAAGTGTACAAAGAATCCAACACAGTACAAGAGGGACACAAAAAAGGAAAAAAAAAAGAGCTTATTTCTTTTCAGGGTAGGAAAAAAGCCTAAGTCTAGCTGGGGGGCTGGGTAAAGTCTTTTTAGATTTAGATCAGTTTTCCTTTTTTTGGGAAAAAAGGTTTAGTTTGTTGTTCGCCCCCTCTAATCAGATACTTTTGGGGGATGAAATTTCCCAAAAAGTAAAATTTGAAAGGGGACTTTTGCAAAAAAACCCTTTATTAAAGGGGGTTTTTTCCCCTACAAAGATTAGCTTTCAACATCAAGTCCAGACCTAAATCCCATTGAGAATCTGTGGCAGGACTTGAAAATTGCTGTTCACAAACGTTCGCTAATCAATCTGACTGAGCACGAGCTAATTTGCCACAATGGATTATAAACCACTTTACTGAAACAAATGATATCAAGTAAATGCACCTATAAGGCACAGGTCTGAGATTCAAGGAAATTACCGATCATGCAGAGGTCAGGTCACCACAAACTAATTCAAAACCATGCAGATGTGCTCTTCCTTGCTCTTCTTCTACCAATTTTTGGCTATTGGCTGTATGCCTACACAACTGTACAGTCAATAATGAATACACCCTTTTGACTACAGTGTCATTTCTGGCCACATGGTTTTGCAAGTCCACAGCCTGCATAACCATTAATAATCAACAGAAAACTGCATGGAAGAGTATGTCCACACGGCCCTGGCACGGAAGCAGCCCAGCTTCTGAACCATGGGACAATACCCTCAGACTTTGGCATTATATAGTATGCTTTGTTCCAAAAGCAGAGCCACACCTGTCTATGGGTTGTGTCTGGTACTGCAGCTCAGCTCCATTAAATTACTTGGGGCTTAGTTACAATACCACAAACAAGTGTTATGTTACCTTGTGCAGTACTGATATCTACAACAAACACATGGCCAGTGAGAATAATCATGGTGATATCTGCCAGTTTACATAACACTTGCTTGCTGTATGTAGAGCCTTATTTTTGGTCATTTTCTCTGTGTATACCGTTACAGCATCACTTTTCATTCTTCTCGGCTTAGGTGAGCAGAAATGCAAGTGAAAAGTAAACACTTGCTTAATTGAAGGCTGGAAAATAGCCAGATCTGGGAGGCCCAGATTTCAGATTCTTGTCTGAAACATATCTCTAACAACTGGGTCACATATTTTCCCATAGGAAAATCAGATCTGCCTGTTATCTGTCACAATAACGGTAAATGTATATACTGCATGCTTTATGAGAAAAACCCCAATAGACTCAGTAGATCGAGCTTCCTTGCTTTTTTCATGATACAAAGGCTACTATTACAGTAATTTCTTCATATTCATAAATATGTGTGAATCCTCTAAATTACAGCAGCACAGTGGTTAGCACGGCAGCACTTGGGTCCCGAGCTTGAATTCAATGTTTGCATATTCATCACACGGCATCTCAAAAACACCTTAGTAGGTTCAATGGCTTATCCTGTTGACCCTAAATTTAAAATAAAAATAGGTTGGATCAGGGGATGATGTAAGTATTTATGATTTGTTTATAGTTCTACTCCATGAACTATGGATTATGACCAGCCCAGGTATGCTGAGCAGGTTATTTACATGTGGCTAAATATATATATAGATAGATAGATAGATAGATAGATAGAGACCCCAAGTTACTAACGGGATAGGGACTATAGGTTTGTTCTTAAGTTGAAATTGTATGTAAGTCAGAACAGGTAGATTTAATAAATGTAATTCCAGCAAAAACTATTTTTTTCTAGTTGTGGATAGTGCAGGGAAGAGTTTTTACCTTTGTTTTGCTGTCTGTGCACTTTTTCAGAAGATTTCACCAAAAGTTCTGTATCTCATGTGCAGCTGTGGCATGCTGGCACTTGGTTATCATGGGGCGTGACTCAGTGTTGAATGTCAGCCACGCCCCATAAGTCTCCGTTTGTAACTAGGGGACGTATGTAAGTCAGAACGATGTAAGTCGGGGACTGCTTGTATATATATCCATAGATTTATATACCTATATATAGAGAACCTGTGTTATTTACATATTTGCGTCACATTCCATTGTATGGCCTGATTCAAACTTGCATTGTTATTTCTATTTTTCTATTCCATCATAGGAAAAAAACCCCGCAATAATGACAATGCCAGATCTTTTACATGATCGACACCAATGTTATGTTTCTATCATGGTGTAGGTTATTTGAACGTACAAAATAGCACGTAATGCTATGATTTTTTTTCAGAATTTTTGACTGAATCTGTAATGGAGGCTGCTAGAAAAAATTTCTCTGCAGAGCAACAAATTATTAGGTTCAGTGGGCCAAAAAATTAAAAACTGCAGAATTTCTGATTTTTTTTAAATATGGATAGTGATTTTTAGAATTGTATAGAAGTTAAAACGATTTAAACAATATGTCATTTTCTATTAACAAATTCCCTTTAACTAAGTGCCAAACTTTTGTAGCATCTGTTTGTTCCCTTTGTGTGTTGTTTCTATATTTTTATTAATCATCTCTCACTGTGCTTCAGTTTAGTGTGTAAATAACTTGCAAACTTTTGCAGTCAAGTCCCTTTTACCTTCTGTTTCACCGTTTGTTGCTGCATTGCTAATAATAGTACAGTATGTTTACAGTTTTTTTCCTTGGCTGTACAATAATACTTTTGTTAAGAGGTAGCAGTGTCAAAAATCACATGTTTTCCCCTTTGGTTATGAGGAGTAAGCAGCATGGGGTTTGTGAGTGAGAACTGATTGTAGGCGAAGTTGAGCATAAAACTACAGTTCATCCAACTACTACAGATTTACATGCAAGTTTAAATGAACCAGCATAAAATTTTAGGGGCCTAGTTATGTGTTTTTGGCTACATTTTGACAAAGCGCTCTTCCCTCAAGTCAAGCTTTGCCTTTCGACCAAGCTACTTCTGTCTTCAGATCGTTTGCTGGTCATACTGAGCAGGGCTGTCATTAGGAATTTCAGGCTCCCATACAGCTGAAGTATCTGGGCCCCCCACCTATTATCATTACTTATCTTGTACAATATCAGAAGGCCCATTTCTAAACAGGGCCCCTGGTAGGAGTACTGCCAATACTGCCCTAATAAAGGCATGTTCACCCGGTTTAAATGGCTGATTTCGGCCATTCATTACGGTAATTCACAGTTCTCATAGAGAACTATGGATTACGTCTCCTTCTCCCGCCCCGGCGAAGCCGCATGGCGGGGAGATAATTGACATGTCACTCTAGCGCGTTACGCGCCGCTAGCAGTGATTGTCTATGGCCGTGCGAAGTGCCGGGACCCCCGCTTACTCTTCCGCCCCGTCCCCGTCACACGGCGTAATTGCGGGGCATAATTACGTCCCGCAATTAAGCCGTGTGAACATAGCCTAAAACCCCTGATACTGAGATGTGATTAAGAAAACAGCAGTCCTTGAAACGCCTATCAATTCAGCAATTCGAGTCAAGTGCACACCAACAATCATTCCTATTTGGAACTCTGTCAGGTCTGTCACATCGGGCCTGTAAAACACATAACAGATTGTAAAACAAGTAAATAAAGTTTATCTACAGCTATTAAGGTGATGTGACTGAAGAGAAAAGGTAAGATTACTGGTTATGGCAGCTGTGTCAGAAAGTTCAACTTGACTACATAAAAATAAGGTTGTTCTTGTTATTGTATCTAACCTGGGTAGCTCAGGGAACTCTTAGCACTCCAATCCCGTTCTGCCCAGGTGTTGTGTTTTCCTAGAGCTTTCCACACATCTTGCCCGATAGACTCTGCATCTGCCTGACAGATTTTTCCAAATTTTATATGACTCTTCTGAAAATGGCACCAAAATAAATACTTATCTGGGCAAGATAAGTTCTTGTGTGTGGAGTAGTAATCACAGTTCTGACATGACACAGATAACCGTGTTATATTCTAGCATATTACAGTAACTGTCAAATTTAGGGTTAGCAGGCACCCTGCTTAGAACAGAGTATTTATTTAAGGGTATAGGTGGTCGTATGTGGTGTGGCTATGGCAATAAAGGTGGGTATTTGATCTGAGAACTTTGCCAATCCATGTTTTCTAAATGATTAATGCTCCTGAATATCAGCTGACTTTTTTGTGGCTTCCAAAGCAAGAATTGCCAGACATCCTAGACATACAAGAATTAATATTGGTATTCCGGTTGTTTGATCCAGAACGATCACTGAATTTTGTTTAAGTATCTTTTACCAAACTATGAGACCTAGAGAGGAACATGTATGTCTAATTTACTTCTTTGGAAATTCTAGGGTGGACATGTTAGCTTGTGTCACAGCATTAACAAGATCAACAGCCATGGATATTTGTTTTATTTTTTATATTTTAATATTTAAATTTTTTTTCCCATTTTCTTTGTATGTATCATACCTACTAAAATGTTCAGCGTTTTAGGAGCCTTGGAAATTATGTCAAAGACACAACTGTGGTAAATTAGATAGATACTGAACTCGCTTATCTAACGCTTGTGTCACATTTTATCGCAAGCTCACTTCAAACAGATCCTTGAAGGAAAAGTACAGCAAAGTACAAGTTGTTTCAAGTGACAAAGCTCCGGTAATCTTCAAAAAAAACCATCTAGGAAAATATTTCAGGAACATATTGTTGTTGAAAATTTAATAGATGGCCTGTGTTTGACATGGAAAGCACTTTGACTTGTAAAGGGGGGTAAACACCACCCCACCATACATAAAAGACTTATGGTATGTCCGCTTTAAGAAGAATGTTGTTGGACATATTCTATAGTTGTGGGCTCCACAAACTGTTTGAGCAATTTGTGTACTAAGTTGTATGGGCTGGCAGATCACGATACACATTCGGCACCGCTGTGCCCTGTTAGTCCCAAAGATGGTAATTTCCCTGGCTGCCAGCTGGTCGGAGGAAGCGCCAGCTTTATTGTGGGTCTTAGAACGCCCTGATGTACATGTGAGGGTTGTAGGTCTTTAACATTGATTAAAAGACTGTCTATCGTCCATTTCCTCCTTTTTCTCCTCCCGTCTCCTAAAACTAAATGTGGAGAAAACAGAATTCATCATCTTTCCACCGTCCCACTCCATCCCTCCACCTGATCTCTCTATCACAGTCAACGGCTCTACACTCTCACCACTCCCGCAAGTCCGCTGCCTTGGGGTAATCCTCGACTCCTCTCTGTCCTTCAAACCACACATCCAAGCCCTCACCTCTGCCTGCCGCCTCCACCTGAAAAATATCTCTCGAGTCTGCTCATTCCTAAACTTCAACACCACAAAAATGCTGGTACACGCCCTCGTCATCTCCCGCCTAGACTACTGCAACATCCTTCTCTGTGGCTTCCCGTTTAGCACTCTTGCTCCCCTTCAAACCATTCTCAACTCCGCTGCCCGTCTTACCACCTCTCTCCTCGCTACTCCTCTGCCTCTCCCCTCTGCCAATCCCTGCACTGGCTTCCCATTGCCCAGCGAATTCACTTCAAGTTGCTAACCATGACCTACAAAGCTCTTCATACCCTCTCCCCTCCATACATCTCTGCCTAATCTCCAGATACCTCCCCTCACGCAATCTCCGCTCCTCACAGGACCTTCTTCTCTGTTCTCCTCTTATCATCTCCTCACATAACCGTCTTCAAGACTTCTCCCGTGCTTCCCCCACACTCTGGAATGCACTGCCCCAACACATCCGACTCTCGTCCACTCTCACCAGCTTCAAAAGCAACCTGAAAACCCATTTCTTCAGGATTGCCTATAACCTACAATAACCTTGCTGCCACTGTACTACCCCACAAATATGTCTGCCCCTCACCTCCTGTCTCTTTCCCCCTCCTTGTAGATTGTAAGCCCTCGCGGGCAGGGTCCTCTCTCCCTCTGTTGTGCCAGTTGTCATGCATCGTTATTATTGTACTCATTTGACATATTATGTATGTAACCCCCCTCGAATGTACAGCGCCATGGAATCAATGGCGCTTTAAAATAAATTATGATAACAATAATAATAATAATAATAATAATAATAATAATAAAAGGGCTAGAGGGAAGTAATTTAAATACAGTGTTTGGCGCAGTCGAGAAATATATGAAAGAGCCGAATGAAGAGCCTGGCAGATCTGTTGTGGTAGACAGTGAAGAGACCTAAGCTCTCTGCCCAGAAGCCATCAGTAGGTGATGGAGTTCCTGAGTAGAAGCTGTGTATGGATTGCCAAAACTTAGAACAGGGACCCAATGAGTGTCAAGGAGGAGCAGCCTGGGCCAGTACGGAGAGACTGTGTTTACGGTGTGATACCATTCATCCTGGGAAGATAGAGTTGGTGAAACTGTGTGCTGTCAGATATCTTAAAGGGAATGTGTCATCAAAAAATGAGTCACTATTTAAGTCCCATTTTTATGTTAAACACATTTTTTAGTAATTTTTGGTTGTTTTTTTAAAAAAAATTTCATATCACTTTCAATATTTTTTAATAATTCTTAAGTCTTGCAATTTTTACTTTGGCCACTAGGCCTTGTTTGCACTGCTTTAACAGCAGTCAGAGAGATGCTTTACAGTGGCTTCATGCACATAGGAGACTTAAGACTGACTCAGTCCCATTCACTTCTATAGGACAGTTTTCTAGTCATGATCTGTGAACTGGGAAGAAATCAGTGTACAGGAAGGTGAAAGGCTGAACTGTGACTATCTCCTCTAGTGACTGGTGGATCCTGTGTTATCTATTCACACTAGTGTTTCCTTGCAGTTTGACCCTCTTTGTGCTGATAATGAGCAGACAATTGAGAATCTTTCTGTACAGAACAGGAAGTGTCAGACCATTATTCTGCTTAGTGGCCAAAGTGAAAACTGCAGCAGTAAAGAATTATTAAAAAATATTGAAAGTGATATGGAAAATTAAAAAAAAAAAAATAACCAAAAATTCTTAATGTGTTGAACATAAAAATGTGAGTTAAACAATGTCATTTTGATGACACATTCCCTATAAGCCTTTTTGTGGAGCCATAGTGACCGACACATAATGGGAGATTAGCTGTCCTGTGATTTAAGTGGGAACTATTCCTGAATGCCAGTGGACTAGTGAAGGATGCTGGGACAAAGGCAATGAGTCCACATTAGTGGAAGCAGTTTAAAGAAGAACATCCTCCTGCATATGGTGAAATCTACAACAGGGATGCTTTAAGTTAAAGGGGTTGTCTAGCTGCAAGGATTGCTTTTTATGTTAAAGATCTTGCAAAAACAAGTCACTTTGTAATATGTGTCCATTAAAAGCGTTCTACCAATTCCTATATATCCCCTCTTGTATGGGCTACATCTGCTCCTCAGATCACTATAGCTACAGACCTGTTTGATCCCTCATGATAGGCTGCCAGCACTGGTTGCTATAGCTACAGGCCTAGCTTCTACTGCAGCCTAGTGGAAGCCAGTAAACACGCCCCTGAATTCAAAATGAAACCAAGAAAACAGGACTGAGGTAAGATGAATCAATGTAGTGAGACAACCTATTTAAGTTAACCTGTAGCACACCAGTGGTCTAATGAAACTGACCTTAAAGTAGTTGAACCTTTTCTGTGTGAAGCACTGAGACTATTCTCCTTGCTGCTTTGCATTTCAAAGTAGGTGATACTGGGACTGTGTGACTACAGGTAGCCTGAGATTTGGCGCTGTACATGTTTTCACGCTTGCTGCCTAAGGGGGTTGAAAATTATTTTATGTTGGGTGGATCATTAGGACCTCTAGAGATGCTGGATGTACCAACAGAGTGACTGGTGCAAGCCTGCAAACACCTTCTTAGGGCATGTCCCCACGGCACGGGTTTTCGGCCGGTTTTTCAGCCGGTTTGCGGTTTTTCAGACTGCCTAAAAAACCGTCCGAAAATGAGCACAATTGTGCTCTATGGAAAACCCGTGCAGTAGTCCCCACTGCCCGGGTTTTCTGTCGGGCGGTTTTTCCGCCTGCGGTCCGCTCAAAAAACATTGAGCATGTTCATTCTTCCATCCGGTTTCCGGACGAAATATGAACACCTCAATGGGAGGGGGGAGGGCTCTTCTCCGCTCATCGCGAAGAAAAGCCGTCCCCCCCCGCGGCAGTGGGGACGGCTGCAAAACCGGACAAATACCAGCCGGTATTTGTCCCTTGCCGTGGGAACGCAGCCTTAGTGGTACATACTGAGGTAGCCTCCCCAAGGATTTACAATAGCACACAGGTATAGGCAAAAGTCGACTGCCAATGCAGCTGTTTACAACTGTTCAATATGTTTTGTGATTATTGTTAAAGGGAAATCCTGTATATATTCCATAGATGTAGCATAGTTGGCATAACCATAGAACCGCAGTGCCACAGTTAACATTGGCTGATTTGTTTGAGTATTTTCTAGGAGTGGCATGCTGGGGGCCTCCATGATGATTCACTGTGGCACTAAAGGACGGGCAAAAGCAGAGGGCCACTCTGAGTGCTGTTTGACTCATACTAGACCAGTGTTTCTCAACTCCAATCCTCAAGACCCACCAACAGGTCATGTTTTCAGGATCTCCCACAGAATGCACTGACAATAATGATATCACCTGTGCAGAATGCACTGACCGTAATGATATCACCTGTGCAGAATGCACTGACCGTAATGATATCACCTGTGCAGAATGCACTGACCGTAATGATATCACCTGTGCAGAATGCACTGACAATAATGATATCACCTGTGCAGAATGCACTGACCGTAATGATATCACCTGTGCAGAATGCACTGACCGTAATGATATCACCTGTGCAATGCTGAGGAAATCCTGAAAACCTGACCTGTTGGTGGGTCTTGAGGACTGGAGTTGAGAAACACTGTACTAGACCAATTGATTTTAGCATGGTCACTAATTAAAAAAAAATAAAAAAATAAAAAGCTTAATCACATTTTTGAGTTTAGTAACATTCAAGCTTATTGTGCCACCCTGTGTGTGCGACTGTCAAGCTTTTTGTACCTCCTTGTGAAAAAGTAAATACTACTGTTTTTTAACATTTACTTCTGTGACCATTCTTGAAGGAACCATGTAAGCAAATCTTAATTTTTTTATTTAATAGACACCTTTTCCAAGTAGAGGAGTCTAATATACAGCTTTTTTTCCTCTTTGTTTAGATTGACAGGTCTTTCACTGTTTGCATATAGGGAGAGACCTATCTGTTAAACTCGGGTGGGCGAGGAGAAGCTGCACATTGGATTCATCTCCTTTCTGATTTTTACTCCTTTTTCCAGGCTAGTACTTTTGCAGTTAGGTTAAAGGGAACCTGTCAGGTGGTTTATGTTACTAGATCTGAGGTCAGGATGTGACAGAGGGAGAGAAGCTGAGCTCTGTAATATATAGGGTTATATGATAGAGGAGAGAAGCTGAGCTTGGTGATATATAGGGTTATATGATAGAGGAGAGAAGCTGAGCTTGGTGATATATAGGGTTATATGCTAGAAGAGACAAGCTGAGCTCTGTGATATATAGGGTTATACAATAGAGGGCGAGAAGCTGAACCCTGTGATATATAGGGTTATACAATAGAGGGAGAGAAGCTGAGCTCTGTGATATATAGGGTTATATGATAGAGGAGAGAATCTGAGCTCTGTGATATATAGGGTTATATGATAGAGGGAGAGGAGCTGAGCTCTGTGATATATAGGTTATATGATAGAGGTGAGAAGCTGAGCTATGTGATATATAGGGTTATACAATAGAGGGAGAGCAGCTGAGCTATGTGATATATAGGGTTATATGATAGAGGGAGAGAAGCTGAGCTCTGTGATATATAGGGTTATATGATAGAGGGAGAGGAGCTGAGCTCTGTGATATATAGGTTATATGATAGAGGGAGAGAAGTTGAGCTCTGTGATATATAGGGTTATATGATACGGGAGAGAAGCTGAGCTCTGTGATTATATAGGGTTATATGATACGGGAGAGAAGCTGAGCTCTGTGATATATAGGGTTATATGATAGAGGAGCTGAGCTCTGTGATATATAGGGTTATATGATAGAGGAGAGAGCTGAGCTCTGTGATATATAGGTTATATGATAGAGGGAGAGAAGTTGAGCTCTGTGATATATAGGGTTATATAATAGAGGAGAAGCTGAGCTCTGTGATATATAGGGTTATATGATAGAGGAGCTGAGCTCTGTGATATATAGGGTTATATGATACGGGAGAGAAGCTGAGCTCTGTGATTATATAGGGTTATATGATAGAGGAGTGGAGCTGAGCTCTGTGATATATAGGGTTATATGATAGAGGAGCTGAGCTCTGTGATATATAGGGTTATATGATAGAGAAGCTGAGCTCTATGATATATAGGGTTATATGATAGAGGAAAGAAGCTGAGCTCTGTGATATATAGGGTTATATGATAGAGGGGAGAAGCTGAACTCTGTGCTATGTAAGGTTATATGATAACTTGCTTCTCTGTCATAGATCATTTCTATGTCCCTGTAAATCTAGTACATGCTGAAAATACAAGCATTGAAATAATTCTGTAAGTTGAAATGATTTGCATTAGTATAGTCAGTGAAGATGTGACAAGATGTCTTTTTTTTATATTCCTCAGCTCTTATTTTTAGCTATATCATTTAATAGACAGGATTCCACGTAGAGATATGGTGAAGCCATATGTTTTGATTTAAATGGAATGGCTGCCTGCAAATCTGCAGATGCAATATTAAGAAAACAAAAGTTTTATTCTTTTCCTACCCACTCTCATATAAAGTATTCAGGTGTCATCTATGCAATAAATATATGTTGTCTTGTTCACTCACAAATAAGAACGTAACATTAATAAAGGAGTGTTCCCACCATAGACTCGCTTGGCTGTACTCAGAACTCCTATAGAACAGAATGGAGAGCTGTACGCAAGCGTAACCAGTTCTCCAGTCTGCACTGTAACTTTCAGGGGCCCATTCCCGAGATACGTGCGGGTCCCACCTTTCAGACTTTGATGGTTTATCGGCAGCAACATGGTACAAACACCCCTTAAAGTCAGTTAATTGTGTCCCTGCTGATATTAAAGGCCTGTACTGAGGACAGGACATGAATATCAAAGTCCTAAAATCCCCCTTTCATTTTGGTTGACTCTTTATAAGATGGGAAATTTCCCTGTGTGTCCAGCCAACAAGTAGTAACATTAGAAGAGCACTTATCAGCAATCACACTGGAACAGACATGATTATCAGGCATGGTTACTAATTGTATTAAACCATATCCACATAGTACAGTCATTAAGAAATCATATGAAAAAGACTATTGCTATATCAATAGCAACTGGTCTTGGCTGCTTTCAAACATTCAACTTTTTGAATGCAATTTTTGATGCCAAAACCATGAATGGATCATAATTGGAGGAGACACAGTAAGGAAAGACTGAGACCTCTCCTTTTTTTAAATCGAGTCTTGGATTCGGCTTTACAAACTGCATCTAAAAAGCTGAATGTTTGAACAAAGCCTGAAGGGTTATTCTGAAGCATACTTGTCAGCTTTTGAAAATAGGCATCGGGGATTTCTGAAGCTACATGCGCACAAATTTTTGCCCTCTTTTTTTTTAACCACATCCACTTTGCAAAAAGTCACGTCCATTCCACCTACCTGTGTAACAAGTCTGGAAGAAAGCTAATTTAGGGTTTTGATGTCACCCAGGTTTCCTGGACGTTGAATATCCTGTTCAGCCTCCAGGAGGGCTGGTAGATATCGCTAAACTGTGCCTGAACCTAAACCATTACACTACTACCAATATTTTCACCATACAGTGGAAAGGGGTAGGTACCAGTGTACACAGGCTCTGCAGACTGCAAATTACCTCTATACAGTAACCATATAGTGGTAGGTACCAGTGTACACACGCTCTGCAGACTGTATATTACCGTTATACAGTGATTATATAAGGGTAGACACCATTGTACACAGTCTCTGTAGCCATATAAGTAATTACCCGTATACACTCGAGTACAAGCCGACCCGAGTATAAGCCGAAGCACCTACTTTTGCCACAAAAACCGGGAAAGCTTATTGACTTGAGTATAAGCCTAGGGTGGAAAATCCAGCGGCTACTGGTGAATTTTAAAAATAAAAATAGATACCAATAAAATTACATAGGCAGTTTAATGTCCCCCATAGGCAGATATAGGCTGGTATAGGCAGTTTAATGTCCCCCATATGCAGATATAGGCAGTTTAATGTCCCCCATAGGCAGTTTAATGTCCCCCATATGCAGATATAGGCTGGTATAGGCAGTTTAATGTATCCTATAGGCTGGTATAGGCAGCTATATGTCCCCCTAGGCAGGCTATAGGCAGGCAATTGCCCCCATAGGCAGGTATAGGTCCTCATAGGCAGGGTATAGGCAGGTATAGGTCATTATAGGCTGGTATAGGCAGGTATAGGTCCCCCTAGACAGGCTATAGGCAGGTATAGGTCGCCTAGGCAGGCTATAGGCAGGTATAGGCAGGCATAGGTCTCCCTAGTCAGGCTATAGGCAGAATTAGGTCACATAGGCAGGCTATAGGCAGGTATATGCAGTGTATAGGCTGTCATAGGTCCCCCTAGACAGGCAATAGGCAGATATAGGTCCCCTAGGCAGGTATAGGCAGTACTAGGCAGGTATAGGCAGGCTATAGGCAGTACTAGGCAGATATAGGCAGGGTATAGGCAGGTATAGATAGTACTAGGCAGGTATAGGGCAGGTATAGGCAGTACTAGGCAGGTATAGATAGTACTAGGCAGGTATAGGCAGTACTAGGCAGGTATAGGCAGTACTAGGCAGGTATAGATAGTACTAGGCAGGTATAGGGCAGGTATAGGCAGTACTAGGCAGGTATAGATAGTACTAGGCAGGTATAGGCAGGTACTAGGCAGGTATAGGCAGTATAGGCAGGTATAGATAGTACTAGGCAGGTATAGGGCAGGTATAGGCAGTACTAGGCAGGTATAGATAGTACTAGGCAGGTATAGGCAGTACTAGGCAGGTATAGGCAGGTATAGATAGTACTAGGCAGGTATAGGCATAATTTTAAAACAAAAAACAGCCACTTACCTCGATCCCCGCTGCTCCGTCTCCCGGGCGCGCTCCCCAGTCTTCTCAGCAAAGGCGGGTGGATGTCATCAGCCACACACGCAGCGTGATGACACACGCTGCCTGTGCCGGACACTCACGGGCGGTCGCGGGCCGCCGGGGTCTGGGGCAAAACGCCTCGGTAGTCCATCTGCCCGGGGCAGGGAGCGCTTGGGTTTTCTCTTTGCCCCTCATGTGAAGTTTCTTTCCCCCTCAATATCGCTCTTTGGAAAGAATGTCGCTAATGAGGGGGAAATGAGATAGCTGAAAGCGCACGGGCCACCGCAGTGCCCGAACGCCGTCAGCTGACTCGGGATTCAGTTATATGCGCTCCCTGGCCCCATAGATAATGCATTGTTTACGGCGCATCCGCGCCGTAAATAATGTGCATGTCACTTTCTCCCCCCGCGGCGGATTCGCCGAGCGGGAGGAGCGACGAATCCACTGTTCTCTATGAGAGCAGGGTTGGATTACCGTAATTACTTTTAGTACGGATTGGCGGCGTACTTTCAGCGCAAATCGCGCGCATTTCTGGCCAATCCGCAGCAAAATAAGCCGTGTGAACGAGGCCTTACAGTGGATACCCATGTTGAGATTCTCATTAAATAAAAAATATTTTCGGAAAAAAAAAGTGGGGATTCCCCGCCGAGCGGGGAGAAGAGACGGAATCCACAGTTCTCCATGAGAGCTGTGGATTACCTTAATGACTGGGACTGATTTCAGCCGTATTGGAGCGCAAATACGGCGCACAGTACGGCTGAAATCAGCGCCCAAATAAGCTGTGTGAACGAGGCCTAATATGTATGAAAACTGTCTAGGTCTAAAACTCACTTTGTTGCCCATAACAACCAATCAGAATGCCCCCCTCATTTCATATAGTGCTCTGGAAAAATGAAAGGGGCACTGTGATTGGTTTCTATGAGCAATAAAGTGAATTTTAGATCTAGACAGTTTTCATACATGTGGCCCTAAATCCACCTGCAATAAGCATGTACTTTTAGTTAAAAAAAAAAAAAAACTCAGTGAAAAAGCGTCGGATGGCAGTTTTCAAAAGCAAAATCTGCTTGGATTCCACAAATAAATTTTACTCATCGTGTGAACTTGCCATAAAGAAAACCCCTGACATCTTCTGATATTTTAGTAAATACTTGTGTTTCCCATAAAGTAACAGCATCTTCTCTAATAACTGTGTTGTGCTGTTCCTTTCTGATTCCTTCTAGAAATGTATCACTGAATCAGTCACCTGGGTGTTATTATTCCAGTCATCAGAGGAGTGTGTCCCTGCACACCCTGACTGTCAGCACTGATTGGACAATGTCAGAATGAGCAGGGACTCCGATTCAGTTATACATTTTTAGAACAAATAATAGGGGAACCACAAAGCATAGATACTTGAGGAAAAATGCTTCAGAATTATTTTTTCACAGGAAAAAAGTTTTTACTAAAACAGAAATGTCAGGAATGGCCACAGGTCCTCTTTAAAGGGGTTTTGCCACAAAGTAAAATTGACGTGGGAAGCTTGCAAATGAAATAAACATTTTCACCATTCATTATTATTAAAAATTCTGGACCGTTTTTGTTTTAACTGCTCCTTTAGTGATTCATTGTTTACAGTTTGTCTCCAGGGGATACAACCAGGGCTGAGAGCTCCTCATTCCTTGCCAGACATGCTCAGACATCACCTCTCCTCTCAAGCAGCTACTGAGTGTTCAAACCCCAGGAGCTGTCACTCTACTCCCGTCCTCTGTACTCCTTAGTAATTAGTCAAACAGTGCAAATAAATAAAAAAAGAAACCTCCAATGAGGTCTGTGCATTGATAAAGAGAAAAAAAAAACATAGGTTTTGTTCCTGCAGGGATTTGAACCTAGAACCTTTGTGCCTGGAGGCAAAAACTTTACGTCTAAGCTACTCACACTGCTTTACATAAACAGACCTTTCTTTGACTACAGAGAGGAAAGGCCTGGTGATTTAATCCTGCTGGGTCACATGATATGTAATTCAAACAAATCACACACGCACCCTTCTGAGCACACAGAGCTGAAGAGCAGGATACAGGAGGTATGAAATGAAAACCCCTTTGAGTGGTGAAAAGTCTAATTGAAGGTATACTTCTATCCTTGATATCAGTAAAGCTCTTATTTATATTTTTTTCCCATTGCTGTTTTGTGTAAGTTTTGTTATTGTGTTTCCTATTTCAGAATAGCCAACGAGGCAGGAACCCATTCTAAACTACAAATATTTTTCAGTACCTATCCTGATAAAAACAGGGTAACTAGCCTTAGCCTCCATTATTGAGCTACAGAAATTTAGAGCTGTCCTATAAATTTTTCCCTACTTTTGTGTGCATAGGAATGAGTGGAAACAAACAGGCCTAAAGCAAGACAAGTTACAAAATATGACTGACATCTTAAATCTGACACACAGATTATCTCTATACAGACATCGTTGGCTGGTTATATAATGAGAACCCATATAGATCCTTCATACTTTTCTGCCCTGTCAAAGATAGAAAGAACATGCTTTTTTTTAGGTTGCAATTTCTTTTAAATACCTATTGTTATCTTACTCAGGATAGAGGTGGGTGGGAACTTTTGTCTTCATCATATTTCCTTTGGCTAAAAGACAAAAGAAAAAGAGCAGCTTGCCGCTGACTGCAACAGCCTGAACGATCAGCTTGCTAATAGAGAGGGAGTTTCAGATCAATTGTCAGCCAAGAAAAACATTTTAAATTATTCTGGAGACAAAAGGAAGGGAATGTATGCATGTGCTAGATTGTTCTAAGGTATTGTCCATCTTCAACTCTGTCCATACTAGTATGATCGTTGTGTTTTATGAGGGCATACATGCAAGGAAAACTATCTGCTGACTTGTAAGAAAGTTTAATACTGAAGATAAGCAACAAGAACTGATCTTCCAGTGGCCTCACACTTCTCCAGAGAGGACCATTCTATTGAAGATCTGAAAATTATGGTTTTAATGGGACACTTTAAGACGCAGAGGGAGAGAAACGGAGTGGGAATTTAAATTAATGCAAAAATTTCAGACTCTGCAAAATGGGCTAAATATTCATGCCAGCTTTATGTCAAACTATGTGTGAACTGTGAGAGTCACAAATTACACCTGATGGCTGTGAGATAAGACGCAGATTACTGACCCCTCCGTCACGCCTCACAAGTTTCCAGATAGTTGATGTCTTGACCTGTTGTAAATGACTTCTCTGCTTATGTTGCATTTTGTTATTTTTAAGAATTCTAAGATCCTTTGAAGGTCCCTGTCTTTTGTGTATATAAAGTCTGTAAATTTTCAATTTCTTGTATAACAACTTGTCTGAAGAAGGGAGCTAGTTCTCTCGAAAGCTCACCATCAAATATACTCAGTTAGCCTGAAAAAGGTATCGCCTGATTTCTTCACTCTTCTACTACCTTCTATGGCTAACACGGTACAACATTATACTACTATGCTTACCCAACTTATTAAAAAAAAACAAGGGATATTGGTGACATGTGGTGCTTCCGGCCAGTATGCCTTTTTTTTTCTCTCCCACTAGGAAATACAGGCCGTCCTCGACTTACACCGTTCCGACTTACATCCATCCCCTAGTTACAAAAGGAGACCTATGGGGCATGCTGGCACTTGTAGTTCCATGTTCAATAGCAGATAGTAGCTGTGGAACAACAAGTTCCAGCACACCACAACAGCACATGAGGTGAAAATGAGGCGAAATCTTCTTAATAGGGGCACAAACAGCAAAACAAATGTAAAAACCCTTCTCTGCACTATCCAAAATAAAATAAAAAACTTTTATCCTGGAGTTACATTTAATAAATCTACCTGTTCTGACTTGCATACAAATTCAACTTAAGAACAAACCTACAGTCCCTTTCCCGTTTGTAAGCCGGGGACTGCCTTTAAACGTTCCTGGCCAGGATTCTTGTTCCCAGGCCGAGTTAGGCACACATCACAATCACGACCTGCATGGGTCTGTCTTTAAAACATTAGTATTGTTGTTAATCATTTCCGTGATGCCATGTTTGAAGACTGTGTCCTTCTCACTAATGCTTTATATCTTTGTTGGTTGTTATAGTCACTTATCAAACTTTTATATGGCTATATGAAAATCTTTGATAAAAATCTATATGGGTGGAAAAAAACAAGGGAAAGGAAAAAAAATAGAACAGAAACCGTCACAATAAAAAAGATACCTGTAAAATATGGTGTGCCAGATACTCCTGGTGTAGTAATTACTGTCCCTTGGTGTCTAGATCTGACTGTATACCTTTGATACTAATGGTCAGAAAGATAGACAACCATTCTGATTCATTGCCAATATTACACATTACGTTGCATCTGTGACACTCTGAAATGCGTAGGATACTGACGCACTTTGGAGCTTCTGTCGCTTCAATTACTGACGTCACTAGTGTGCTGCACTAGTATCACTTGGAGTTAGAACACAACCGACCGGGGCGTCCGTTAATATCTCCTGTGTTGTGTGTGGTGTGTCCTTTTGCCCTTCCTTTTTTTGTTGTTGACAAGCAATTTGTGCATCTATTAGCACACTGGTTACCTGTAGACTCTATAGGGGAAATATAAAAACAGTCTTGGTCTAAGACTTTCTTTGTTGCCCGTAGCAACCAATCAGAGTTCCCCTAAGGCTATGCTCACACTGCTTATTGCCGACGTAATTGCGGGGACGGATTTTGCCCGCAATTACGCCGGCTGCCGTGTAGTGGGGGTGGGGCGGGGGGGGGGGCTGCTCGCCGGCCCCATAGACAATCATTGTCCACGGCGCGTGTCCCGCCGGGATAATGTGCATGTCACTTTCTCCCCACTCGCCGTATTTCGCGAGCGGGGAGAAGAGACGGAATCCATAGTTCTCTATAGGAACTGTGGATTACCGTAATGACTGGGACGGATTTGCGCCGTATTTCACGCAGTACAGCGCGGAATACGGGACCAAATCCGTCTCAAAATCAGCCCTGTGAACATGGCTTTACATTTCATCTAGTGCTTTGAAAGAATGAAACGGGCGCTCTGATTGGTTGCTGTGGGCAACAAAGAAAGTCCTAGACCTAGACCAAAACAGTTATCATACATGTCCCCCACCATGGACTGAATTAATGTGAATAAAATCTTTATAATAGATATGCTATATTTATCAATCATATGTATTGTATTGTATTGTATTTAGAGATTTGCATTGGTGATTTGGTATTGTTGGAAATATGTCCCATATTTGAATTATTACCTTTTGTTGTTTAGACTTTTAAATGAATGCACTAGTGTTCTGTATAATTGTATTTAGCCTTTATTTTAGGACTATGCAGAAAGTCCTGATATACTTAGCTGCTTAGTTTTGGTGGAAATTTTGATCAGGCGCTGGTGGTGTGATTTGATGTCATAGATGTTCCAAGGAGTTTAAATATCGTGTGGATTTGCTATAAATGTCTGAGACTGGAAAACCCCTTTAATCTTTTCTGCAGCTTGATTTTAAGCCACATTTAATCTCGTCTATGGTGAGCCTACAGTAGTATTCCTATCTGAATAGCATTAAACATGTAGACAAATGTAAATCAACGTTATTACTAGATACATTTCTGTTCCAATTTTGCTTTATTTCAGAGGTACAGCAGTTTTTCTTTCCTGCTTGTTTACAGATTTTTTTTTTTTAGGTTACCCACCACCTGTGATCTAGCAGTGATAGGGCTGGTGACCTCACCCCTTGCTGTGCTTTATCAGCTTGCTTCTCAGTCTTTGCTTTTATATTTCTTACTGAAACATGAAGTAAAACTGGGTTCCCAAGCACCCATTCTTCCTTGTGCACTGAGGAAGTCTTTGAATGAAGCAGTGGTCAAATATGTGCACTGCTGCTCTGTTTAGAATCTATGTGACTGACAGAAATAGCTAAGCGCTGTACCCTGCTAACTTCTTCAGTCACATAGACGTAGAACAGGGCGGCAATGCACATTTTAGATCACTGCTCCATTTGAAAGCTTACAGGCTGTCCAAGTACAGTGAAGAAGAGTGGGGCCTCGGGACCCCCGTTTTAGTGATCAGACATTTATTACCTATCCTGAGGATTGGTGACATTTGTGTATGGTGGGAAAACACCTTTAAGAAGAAATAGTGTCATCACCTGTTGTTTCCTAAAGCAACTACCCATGCAATGTAAGTGTACGATCTGAAGAAATGTAGGCCTCCTGCTTGTAGCCTTGCTCTACTTTGTACCTCATAAGGTACCCATGAAGGAGCATGGGACCACTGCTGCAGCTCCATATACCTGTAGTTTTATATGGAAGCTGTTTTCAATTGAGTTGTATATGAATCCAACAGCAAAAAAATATTGTGATGTACTTTCACATGCCAAAATACCGAGCTATTCTTTAGAACCATTACTTAAGGGAGAATATCTTAAAAGTACACTACTTGATAGAGCATTATGTATACATAAAGTTTCTGCATTTCCATGATATAAATCTACAGTGCACCACATGTGCTGCCACACACCTACCAGCACCTTTGCCACATTCATGAGATAATATACTTAGGGCCTTTGCAATGGGATGGTATGAAGATGAAATGTGTTTTTTTCTTGCTGGGGGGTGCGCTAAGTAATCGTTAGAAACCTTTGAGTCTTTTTTTTAACTAGACCACAATTTCAATACATTAAATGTATCCAATTCTTCAATGAGGTTGACAGAGCTAATTGAGCTGTAAGCAGCACATTATCCCTGCCTGAAGCTATCAGGTGGAGGGACAAAACTCCATTAACACAGTGGGACACATTTACAAAAGTAGTGTGTGTTAAAGTGAGGAAAAAAATCTGGGAGATTGTTTTACTCGCAAACTGCACAACAAATGTTTTACTGAAGAAATAATGTCTCTCATAAAAGCCATTTATTAGGCATAATGAAAAAGTAAATGAACCCTCTAGAGTTACCTGAAAGAATTGCTTTTTTTGTTTATTTTCTAAATTAAATGGATTTTGCCAGAAAGTCATTTCACACCTGCTTTACCCAGCTTCAGCTTTCAGTGTGCTCCAAAGTATGCATGTTTGATTTGTTTGAACTGCATATCATGTGACCCAACAGGCTGACATTAGCATGCCTTTCCCCAAGATGTGCTCACTCTAGTCAAACAAAGGTCTGTTTATTTAAAGAGTTGTGAGTAACTGCAATGTAGTTTAGTGGTTTGAGCTTCTGCCTTTCAATATAGGATCCTAGATTCAAATCCTTACAGGAGCTAAACGTATGATTTTTTTTTGTCTCATGAACATACCTGATTGAGTTTTTTTTTCCCTTTTTATTTATTTGCACTGTTTGACTAATTACTAAGGAGTATAGAGGACAGGCGCAGAATAACAACACTTGAGGTTGAACACTTGCTCAACAGTGAATGTGTGTGATTACTAAGCAGGGAAAAGACTGACAGTAGCTGCCTGAAAGGAGAGGTGATGTCTGAGCATGTGCAGCAAGACTTAGGCGCTCTTGTCACTGGTTGTGTCCCCTGGAGACGAGCTGTACACTATGGATCGCTAAAGTGGCCGCTAAAACCAAAATGGTACTGAATTTTTTATAATGATGAAAATGTTTATTATTTAATTTGCAAGCTCCGCACATCAATTTTACTTTGTAGCAAAACCCCTTTTAAGTGCTATTTAA